>BQNB010106489.1:0-14445 GCA_026074375.1 Tanacetum coccineum | reverse complement strand
ATATATATTCCATTTTAGCATTCCCTTCGACCCAAAGTTGTTCTATAAGGATGGTGGATATACAAGTATTATTCAACTCTGCGAATTGGTATTGCGGAACCAAGTAGCTAGAATGGAGATAATCACAATCGAAGAATACATAGTAGAACCTAAAATATTCGACTTGCTCAAGATCAATGTCAATTTGTTCACTTGTGACACACCTATTGGGACGATTTATGATGAATTTTGCTGAAATTGGTGGGAGAAGAAAGAGATGCAAGAAAAGCAAAAATCAAGTGAAGATGCTTGGAAGAGTTATCAACCTAGTGATAAAGGAATAAATGGGCTTAGTAATGCAACTCGTGAAAATCAAGAACGATTTAAGCCAATAGGCACCAATGATGATTTCAGAAATTTAGACGACTACTTAATTCCATATGATGATCCTCACTATGTTGAAGAAGAGGAAAGAAGATTCAAGGAATGTGTTGCTATCGAAGAGTATGAGCAAGATATTTGGCTACAAACCGAAGATAACATGTCTAACATCCACCAAGAAATTTTTCGCAAAAAGGACGAAGGATGGTCCGTGACAAGAACAACGTGAAGCTGAAGCAAGTCTAACTTAAAGACTTTTCTATAAACAAAAGTGCTTGCAGGGAGACAACTCGGAATGTAATTTCAATTTTTGTTGAGTTTGTCTTCCTAGGTTATCGATACGGCGTATCCAACTCAATGGAAACGGCATATTGACTAACCTGGACGTTATCCCTTTTATTTTACATTACTTTAAAACTTTATTGTCAGACTTGTTGATACTGCGTATTCAGATTTCTAAATACGACGTATTTGACCTCTGACCCGTATTAGGATTGTTTTTATACATGCTTCAATACGGCGTATCTTGAAACATGGATACGGCGTATCAATTTCCTACACAATTTACGTTTCTATTTTATTTTCTAACCGACGCTTACTCGAAGATACGATTGCTATGGTTTCTAAATATTAAGACATGAATGTACTGATCAAGAATCAATGAAAGTGGTGGTATGAATATATTTTGGTATTATGTGTGTTGTAGTCATGCTGGTATTCAGACGCTTTTTCACAACACAACACACATACTTGCTCATAAACGCATCATGGAGGATCATACCGAGCAAATCTCAGGGGAGTTGTCCTTATTTTCACAATAATTTTCCTAATTTATGCCTAAATTTTTTAAAAAAATTTAGCATATTTTTGTGAGATTATTAGTTGCATAACCCGCACACATAACCCTTGTTTCCATATTGTGAGGATTAAGCCTATTCTGTTTCCTCTATTTTACCCAAAAAATTCACAAATATATGAGTGTGCCGGTGATTGTAGTAAACTTTAGAACTTTGCTTGGTATACTATTCGAGATCACAATAATGAATATTATTTTTATAATTGGAGTGACTTGTCCATTTTGGTAAATTTCTAGGATTAAACCAAAAAGCCTATACAAATATTATGATATTAACTAACTATACTGGTTAGTTAACACCCGTATAAAACACTTTTGTTTACTCTTATTTTTAGAGTAAGATACCCATAGAAAAACCTTCTGAGCCATTCCTTTTGTTTCTTACACCACCAAAATTTATTTCGTTGCACCTTTACACATTAGCCTACCCTGTAGATTAAAGTCCTTAATTGGTTGCTAGTTGCGTTTGTGTAAAAGTATGTACTTCTTGTGTTCGTGTACGTATTTCTTATCTTTGGTTAGGTCAGGAATTGCACATTGCAATGGGAATGTGAAAGTAGTTTATTTTATTGTTTGTGTGTTTACTACTTTCACTATTATCTTTATTTATGAGTTATGAGCGTTATGGAAATATTATCAAGATTTATTATGATCGTGAAATGGTGAAACTATACCTTTATTTCATTTTCTAGTTATTAAAAAAACAAAAAAAATACAAAAAAATGTAAGAGAGAAAAAAAAGGAAAGGTTTGTGAGATAATTGGTTCGTCTAAACTTAACCGATTTTATTATTTTTGAGATAATCGATTATTCGTTGGTGCGTACTATAAACTAACGATGTAAAGTATTGTTGTATATTATTTGAGGTTAGTCACAAAATTAACCAACTATGTATTTTTTTTGTATAAAGTGGTAGATATCGCCATTTTTGTATTATATTATAAATGATTGGGACTTGGTTGTTATGGGAACACCTACTTGGTTTGTTTTGAAAGATGATTAAGACATCTTTGAGTCTAATTCGTGTCTACCAAAGCGTGTGTTTTCCGTGTTAAAGCGTGAGTTAGTCAGTAATTTGTGTCTTTTTCATGGGTATGGTGGGAAAAGTAGCTAGCAACACTGTTATTTATTGTTGGACTTAATCTATTTGTTTTGTTATTTTACTTTACACCAATTATATATGTTTCCCATGCCTAATCCCTACCATATATCATTCTTCATCCTAACCTTTGGTTTTACTCGAATGAGGGAGTGAGCAATCACATGTGTCTCATTCATGGATTTTAATATGTATGTGTGGTTTTGTTTCCCTTGTTGGTATAATACTATTGGTGAAGATTACTTGGCCCTATTCTTTAGCTTATTCGAGTTAGGGAGTGAGCAATCACAAGTGTCGCGGTCATGGATTTGGGCGTGCATTTGTGGTTTTGTCGCCCTTACTGGAATATTGGTATCGATAGAGATTAAAAAGAATGATCAAACCTTAAGCCTTTCCATATTAACCCAATTTACCTTTTCAGACTTGTTACTCCTTAGCTTTAGTGGTGGAGATGTGTATCATTGCCAAACTTATAATAGAATACTCGTCACGACCGAGCAATTGAGTGAACTACTAAATGTTACCACATAGATTAGTTGAGTGATTTGAGTGATTTCGTTTCCTATTTCGTGAGGTATTAGGTTGTGTGCTAGTAATTGAATAAAAATGCTTAAAGGAAAAATCTTAGACTTTCGTTTGGGATACATTTTCATAAGATATTTCTAAAGCCTACTTGAGGACAAGTAGGATTCAAGTGGGAGGATACTTGATGACATCAAATAACGTCATAATATTAGCATCATTTATCCCAGCTATATTGCTCGTTTTGCATTATTTTATATAAGATTTGATACTTAATTGCTTATCTTTGTTAATCTTAGTTATTATCAAGCAATTGGTGAAAGTTAGTGAAAAGCACGTGTTTTGGAACATAAACTAAGAGTTCGATAAAGTCTACTGATTCTGACAACCAATACGTCGTATTATTCTAGACAAATACGCCGTATCCCAAGACTTAGAGAAAATTTAAGACCATTTCCTAACTTTGAAGAATACACCATATCCACATTAGCAGATACGTCGTATATGATACTTTGGTCAACAATAAGAATAAGCTGGTGATACTACCAATACGCCATATTCACATCAGCAAATACGGCGTATACGTGCCCTAACTTTACAAAAGCATCAATGAAGAAGAAGACCCAATACGCCGTATCCAAATGACATTATACGTCGTATTGGGAAGCAGCTAATGAATATTTTGGAATATTATATTCGTGTAGCCCACTTCAAGTTACCTAACACGTCGTGTCGAACCCTTCCAATACGGCGTATCGACCTGATTTCAGAAACTATATAAAGAAAACCCTACATTCGATTTTCAGTATGCATAGAAGCCTTTAACCACCAAGTACGATCTATAGACGAATTTAGGAGTAGAGAAGGTCCTACATGTTCTTCAATTACATAGGAAAACTCTTGTAATCTTTACTACGCTATAAGCGTTCGATTAGCGTATCTTTATCCTTACTTTAATTGTTCATCTATGATAATGTGTTTTGTTACAATGACTATCGGCTAATACCTGTAGGTATTAGCCATGTTTATGATAAGTCAAGTTTGGTTTGTTTATATTGATTGTTTACCTTTTCGTTGCATGTTAATTATGTTTATCACTTTATATCTATTTATGTTTGATTATGTGTTTAATCTATCATTTAATTGGATCTAGAATGCATGGCGTAGGCTAGAGTCTGGGATAAAAATACATACAGTTTATTTATGTGACTCTGGATTAATAGGACTGCAAATTTAAGCCCCTGTTTTTTCCCTAGGTTAAGTGAATAGGTAGACTAAGAGGTGACTTAGGATTACAAATAACGTTTTATTTCCTTGGATAACTACTTAGATCGCGGACTACCAGCATATATATAACGATTGGACATAAGTGGGTAAAGCCTCGATGAGCTAGGTTTTGATATATCACCAGTATTGTCTCCTAGATATACTATAATCAACAATGTGAGCTTTATGCAGTTTTAGGTTAATTATGGCAGGATTAACTAGAATAGAGTTTAGGGAGAAGACCTACCTAAGCTTAGGGAATGATATAACACCAACGAAGTAATACAATCATTGCACACATAGATAAATCCTACATTTTATTAGATTAAATTGGCTAATATGTTTTCCTTACATTAGTGCTTGACCGCTTCTTTATCGTTTGTTTATCTACTTGTATGTGTTAATTGTCTTATATAGTTTATATTAAACCAAAATTCATGCCAGTCTCTCAGGCTAAAAATCCTCTTGTGTTAGCTTAGGATTAATTAGGTTTAATTAGGACTAACTTAGATAATTAAAATACTGATAGATTTAAGTATTAACGCTCACTCTTAGTGATCGACACCCTACTTAACAACGAACCTACAATTGATCAGGTACACTGCTCGTTAGTGTTAGTTAATAGGTAAAGTCAGAAAAATATAAATAATAAAACTTGATAACAAATATTACCTATACACACGACATAACACATCAAGTGTTCATAAGCTTGTGGGGCTACGTTTTAGTGAGTCTTAGAGTTTACTTGTGCCTAAGGATCACTCATTTGCACCTAGGTATCAGTAAAACTTGATCTCGTGCGGTTTTGCCTGCGGTTTAGAGTGAAAAGAAAGGGTAGATGTTTGTTTGACTAGCTAAGGGTCCTGTAGTTTAAATATGGTTATCTAGGCTCTCTAAGGTTGAATGTTTGATCACTTGTAGTCAAAATATGATGATAGGCTTATATGTATGCTCGAGATCATAGATTAAGCTTCAAAATGTTGTTGAAATGTTTGGATATGCTTGAAATATGATCTAGTCTTGAAAGCTGTTGTTTTAAGATGATTTTGCTATGTTTAACATAATTTAGGATTGTGTTTAGTGATTATGAATCATGTGGTTTAAATGAGTTAAACCCGCAGTTTATCAGGTGTTCTTGCCCGCGGTTTAACCTCAGAGTTAAACCCGTAGTTTAACAGGTTGTTCTAAACTCACGGTTTATCTTATTTATAAGCCCGCGGTTTAACAATTCTATTTTTGTCCCGTGGTTTAACTTAGTTTGAACCCGCAGTTTAACAGGTCAAAATTGTACCCGCGGTTTAACATGTCAAAATTGAGCCCGCGGATTAACAGGTCAAAACTGAACCCGCGGTTTAAACTCAATATTGAGCCCGTGGTTTAACAGGTCAAAATTGAGCTCGCGGTTTAACAGGTCAAAACTAAGCCCGCGGTTTAAATCTTTCCTTGCCCGCGATTTAACTCAATGTTGACTGTTCGACTTGACTATTTGACTTTAGGTTGACCATTGACCATTCTGTTGACCATCTTGGTTGACTTTTTGCCCATAGATTGCTAATGTTGACCAAAGTTGACTTTCACAATTTAAGTTTAAAACGGGCTTAATCACTTGAAACTTAATCAATAATCCATCAAGTCAAACACCACAATAAGAATAATCAATCTAATCTGTGTTATATATATGTTTTGTATATAAATTGGATTGATAAATTCTAAGCAGAATCATGGAACAAGAAAACCAACAACTGATTGATAAGGCATTGGTTCCTATTGACGATCAAGTGAAAATTGGTGCCTGCAACATGAGCATTGCACCAGAAAAGAAACCAAAGGAACCCACTTATCAGCTTACTCGGGATATACTCAAGTAGCATTCGTGCTACAATGCCTTTCTCAAGACAGCTGATGTTGCTCAGATATACATGCAGCAGTTTTGGTACACTATTCACAAGAACAAAATTACTCACACATACCAGTTTCAGCTAGACAATCAACAATTTGAAGTTGGTGCTGAGTTGTTCTGTGAAGTTCTTCAGATCACTCTCAAAGTCCATAATCAAGAGTTTGTTGAACCTCCTCCTCACGATGATCTTGTCTATTTCGTCAAACAACTTGGATACAATGGTTCTCTGGAATTAGTCTCTCAAAATGTACATTGACCAAATATATCAGCCTTGGAGAAGTTTCTTATCCATTGTCAATAGATGCCTATCTGGAAAGTCAACAATCGAGAATTCAGATTCTGTGGGGTATGATTTACAAGAGGAATGTGGATTATGCTGAGTTGATATGGGAAGATTTCCAATTCCAGATTGATAGCATACAGACAAGTGCCAAACGAAGGGAACAGATGCCCTATCCCAGATTCACCAAAGTCATCATCAATCACTTCCTTTCAAAACATAACACAATACCCAAGAGACACGACACATTTGTAAACACAATCAAATATGACTCAGTTCTGGGAAAGTTAGTCTGTTAACAAGGGAGAAGAACACCAGAAGTATGAAATATCTATTCCAGACTCAATGATGAATGATGAAATCAGGAATTCTGCTCAATATATGACGTATTTAGCCTTGTCTACCAATACTAAAGTAAGTGTACCTAAACTGGGTAAAAGTGAGGGCAAAGGATTAATGGGAAAGAAGAAGGATGCTGTGAAGAAGAAGGATGTTGTTCCAAGAAAGAAGCGTTCAATCATTGTTGCTGATAACATTTTGCCTGATCCTGATGATGCTGTCAAGTTAGCTGAATCAATCAGCCTTACAGAGGCAGAACATCAAGATGAAGAACGTCGTCTTTATGAAACACATGCAAGTCACGTCATTGGAAGAGAAGCTAAAGAGGTACTAGATATTGTAGATTCGGATGAGACAGAAGACGAAGAAGAAGATAGATTGATTCGATGAAGACAAACTAGTGTCGTCATTGGCAGAGACGTTCATAAAATCTAAAATAAAGAAAAGTTGGATCATTTACAGAAGCTAAAAGGAATTGAAACCTTATCTATTGTTGCAAAATTATTATCAGACGTGAAGACAGCAACCAGAGCTAGTAAGAAAGACTACAAAATCCAACAACATCCCAAAGGCTCAAGTGAAGGATCTGATGTTATTCCAGAGGCTCCCAATGATCCAAGGGACATTTCTGATAAGTCAGACTGGGGTCTGATGATGAAAAAGTTAAAGTGTTATCTTCTGATGATGAAAGAACATAAACTAATGAAGAGAAAGTTGGTAATGAGAAAGCTGATGAAGAGATTGTTGATAAGGAGATAGTTGATAAGTTATGTATCTGAACAAGAACATATGGAAGAGACTAATGCGGGCTGATGAGATTTACAAGTTCAGTGATGGAATGCTCAAGTCTGTTCGTGATAATATGAATGTCATGCTTCACAACTTCGTTCTGGGCTACAACAAAGGAATGCCTAAGAGAGCTTGGACAGAGAAAGATCAGAAACGGACAGACGCAATGGTGAGAAAGATTAACAACATGTTGCTGGAAAGACGGATCATGCGGAGCTTAGAATCCTTTGTTGGTGGAAAGAAGGTTGAGACGGACTACACACTTCTGACGCGGACAAAATGACTCTGTCATTCTAGGTTTTCTAAATTCAGGTCCTGTCTCGTTCATTATCTTGTGAATATGTAAATATGTAGTGTAGATCAATAAATGAATAGTGTTGGAGTACAATTTTTCAAGAATTTCTTAGTAAATTCAAAATATTTCAAAAATATGTACTTAACACTATATCATTCCCTCATTAATTAGGGGGGAGCATTAAAATGTTCCAAAAAGAACATGCTAAATCATTTAACATTTTTCTCCCTAGAAGCGTTAATAGTTTAATCAATTGATATCAAAATATCAAGAGATTGGCATTTTTGATAAGGGGAGAAAATATAATTGAAATATAAGACTAATAAATGTGATCTTAGTGACTCAAGTGCGGCTTCCTCCCTACATGTGCAAAAAGCGTTTGAATATCGATGCACATGTGTAGGGGGGCAATTTTAAAAAGATGAAACTTTCAAGGTACAAATGCTTTGATTTATATCACAAGTACCTTGATTGATTTTTTCAAATGGTTTTATGGATTAGATGGAAATACCAAAGACCGACCAAATAATGATGTTCAAGGAGATATAAGGCAGTTAAGGTTAGGTATTCGATCCATGGTCCAGCCAGAACCGGAGGATCTACCCAGGGACACTCCAATAGATAGAGTAGAAGTCCTTAAGTATGATATGAAAAAATGAGTAAAGTGAGATTGGGAAAATGTTATCCAAGGCATGAGTTATCACTGGAACAAACCCAACATGGTGATAATGAGGACGCGTTGGAATAACATTGAAGGGGTTGAAGAATTAAAAAGAAATGTAAGGATAAAGGGTGTAAAGAAAGAAGCCACCCCCAAACATAGCATTATATCGGGTGGCTCGCGACTAAACCAGCCTTCCTGCAACGATCAACTCCATTCCTATACACGAAATAAAAGCCACCAACTGGAGCGACGATAATAATCTTGAAACCGGTCCCTTTCTTATATCCGCGGCGAAGAAGGTAAATAGTACCATTCTTCAATGAACGTGCCGTGAGCCCTCCTACACGCGCAATGAACACTGGACCCGCGCAACAGCCAACAAACTTGCACGCGAAGAACGGGTACCTAAACGAGACACAAACTACCACTAAACGTTTCTTCCTGACACTCTTGCCCTCACCCGATGACCAACACCCCCGTCCCCACGGAAGCCTCCGCGCCGGTGCCCAATACCCTACCGACCCCCTACCCCCCATTGTGTTCCACCCACCCCGCCATCCCCCAGGGCAGCTACGTCAGAGCACGGCGGTCGCAGTAAGCACACCACGGAACTACACCGTCACGCACAGAATACACGCACGGTCGAAAAATTAGATCTAGCCGCTTGTCATAATCTAAACGACAACCACCACGCAACCGCTCCAAAGTGTCCAGAACCGCCCCTTAGACCCTCCCACGCGCGCTCCAGAAGAAAATTGAGAAGGATCTCGACCCATCTCACAGTTATTACTCAGCTCAAACCGCAAGTAGGTGCAGGCAACTGCTTTGGGCGGCAGGGAAGCAGCCGCCCCCGCAGCCACACTGCGCAATACTGAGTTATCCCGAACTGCTCGAATCTTGGCTCCGACCGACGGTACGCATTTAACCCCTATCACACAACCCCCCCACCACCCAGCCCCCCCCGCCATCACTGTCACACCTCTAAGTCCTCCATTCCTAGATATGAGCGGTCCTCACCTGATTCACAGCCATTACAGACTTTAGCTCACCGCGGCGCGCCACGTCACAGCGAGCGACAATTTCCATTTTGGCTCGGTCCCCCTGTTATACCCCCATGTGCCGTCCCGCCCACATGAAGCCCGACCGACTCCTGCAAACACTCTAACCGGTGGCTGCGATCTGTGAGCAGCCTTTCAATTTACAAAACAACAGTACTTTCCAACGGACCCCATCGATTGACCATTTAGCTCGATAGCCAACCCAAATCCTTTTAGGTGACCTTGGTGGTCCTTGAGAATGAAATACACCTGGGTCGATTGATCACCCACGGAATGTGCTACATCGCTAATACCTCCAGAGTATGCGAGGTCACCCACCACCCTACCGTTAGCATACCCTACTTAAACAATAGGTACTAACAACTCCCGACCCACACGCCATTAAAACTCTGACCAGCCAAGAAAAGGCATATCCACTGTAAAACCACCCCGGACAAGACCCCACCGCGCACTCACAGTATCTTGCAAACGAAATAGCTACATACTGCCATCGATTAAAAGGGCCGAAGTGGTATGAAGTCCCGAAGACTCGGTACTTCACCTCCGTCCATAATATCTATATACTCTGCACGACCCCATTCACATGATCATTAACAAAAACAAGATTGGTGCGCAAAAAGCGTTCTTGAATATCGATGCACAAGTGTAAGGGGGCAATTTAATAAAAAGAAACAAAAAATGAAACTTTCAGGTACCAATGCTTTGATTTCACTTCACAATCACCTTGCTGATTTTAGTTCAAATGGTATTATGGATTAAGATGGAAATACCAAAGACCGATTCAAATAATGATGTTCAAGGAGAGTATAATATGTGCAGTTAGGTTAGTGTATTCGATCCATGTCCAGCCAGAAACCGAGGATCTACCCAGGGATCACTCCAATATGGATAGAGTAGAATTCCTTAAGTATGACATATGTAAAGCAAAATGAGTAAAGTGAGATTGGGCAAAAGTAGTTCTCCAAACGGCATGAGTTAATCACTGGAACAACCCCAACATTGTGAAATGAGGACGCGTTGGGAATAACATTGAAGGGGTTGAAGTAATAAAAAGAAATTAAAGCATAACGTGTGTAAAGAAAGGCATCCTCTCATACACTTTAGCAGAAAACCGTAGGAATCAATACATCTGCATTAGAATCATCACATAGAACTATGATCCTGGTCATTGCGAAGAAGTCAACATGGACCATTTTATGCAATGCACAACCCTCCCAAGCAACTCAGACTTCTCTCAAAAGAAGTTTGTTTCATTTCTCACGAAGATTAAACACATTTCTATTGACTTTATCACTCTGAGTTAGTTGGTATTAAAAAGGTGGCAGTCTGCTCCAGCCTCGAATCACTAAAACCAAATGCACTTATCGAGTCTAGAGCCAAAGAGATCAAACTATAAATCTCATTAGGATACTATTCTAACTTACACTCGTTGTTCATACACTGTGAACACAAGTGATATTTAAATAGTCCTACGCATTATCCTTGTGATCTTTCCAGAACATTCAGAGTGGCGCTCTTTGGTATTTCACAATGACGAATGGAAATCCTTCCAGTGTCAACATCAAACAGCATTGCGGTAGGTAACTTGTGCGTTCCTATATGGATCAAACTTGTGTTAACTGGATATCGATTTGGTCCAGTTTATGAATTGACGACTCAATCGATAAGATAGTAACTAACCGATTCACTCTTGTCGTGCTGTCTATTTAGAGACGTTCTGGTAATGAGAACAAGCTAGTGTAGCTGGAAATCCTATCAAGGAGATTCTTTGAATCTACCTGGTCACAAGTACAATACTTATACTGTTAAATGGGAAACCGGAGTTTATCGCAACCAAACTTCGACGAATGACTAAGCCATATTCGTCCATATAAACTGTTTATTACTAACCCATTAATTGCAGATTTACACGAGGAAGGCGGTTCCCCATTCCAGCTAAGTCAAATTCATAACCACATGCTCATGCTCGATCGACATATATAAAGACATGATGAAAGCTCAAGTACATGTTTCTAAAGTCTTCCGCTACTCTAATACTCAACGTCTTCCTTGAAGTCATAAATTGTTCAAGTCAAAGCATATCAAAGGAGATCGTTAGACAACTTTCAAGATGAAGAAAAGTATGAGCATGTTGGTCCAAAGACACAAGAATGCAAGAAGGTAAAGAATTACAAAGATGATCAAGTGATGATAAAAGATTAAAAGATCTTAAGATGTAAAAGATCAAGTATGAAAGGCTCAAGATCAAATGTCTATCAAGCATGTAGGAACAAGCTAAAGATCAAGGCACACTACATAAAGTCACAAGATAATGGTAAAAAACTCAAGACTATGAGCAAGATTAAAGAACGAATATAGATTGTTAAGTTTAAAATGTTTGTAAACTAGAGTGACCTCCCTTAGGGGGAGATTGTTAGGAATCTAGAAAGTATCAGTCACTTCTAGTATTTTACCGTTCTAGCTCGTAGGATACACATGTAATAAGTTAGTAAGCTAACCGGGTCAATCCATGGACTATCCATGGGTAACTGTCCCATATGTACTACATATACCCTCTCCACACATGGAGAGGGTGTTGGTTCATTTGATATTTCACACACTCTTATATGTTTCTTTCTCTAAAAAGTTACCTACCTTTTCTCTCTCTAGATTTAGTGTGTAATCTTCTTTGTGTGACTTAGATATTGAACCTACACTATTAATTTTCACTTTCATACCATTGTATAAACAAAATCCCAATGTATCACACTAGATGGGACCCCAATCAATCTCATAAGGCGGGCATTTTTCTAATGAAAAATTCTTAGAATCATACCACACGCTTTCCTCCACCGCCAGCTCCGGATACATCAACCCCGATGATTGTGACAAGTTACTGTACAACCCTTTAACTTTTCCTGCCTTAGCTACCGTCCTTGACTAAATCATTAACTTGCGTGACTTGTTACAACCATCAATACTCTTTCTATCCACCAAGCTTTTAAAAATCTCATCTTGTGTGACTTAATCGTTGATCGTGACTTTCATCCAGTAACTGTACAAACCTCTGTTAGATATTAGAAAAAGACTCGGTCACCCCGTGTATTTTACTGTTTATTATAGCTCGTAGTTTAGTAGTTAATAGTACGATTTTCGGTTTTAAGTCGGGTACTAATACCCGGTATATTGTAAGAACTATATAAGCCTCTTCCAACTTTGGAAGAGGCATTCCTTTCTGATAAAAACACATTTTCTCTTACTAGAAAAACTCTCTCATGTGTTTCTCTCTCTAGAAACTAGCCAAGTCCAAGAATCGACCCCGTGTTATGATATAGGATATACCACAATTGGTATCAGAGCTTATGGGATGATTAGATCGTGTGTATGTGCGATTTCTTGCTTGTTTTAGATCGAAAAGTGTACCATTAAAGGCTCCTAGCTCGTTTTTGAAGTTCTCCGAATTTTGATGTTTGTATTGATAAAGTTTGGGTGTTTCTAGTTGCTATTGCCTTATGGTACTGTGTTGTGCAAAAGAAATCAAGCAAAATCGTTCAAAAGGGTGATTTATAAGTGATTTTGTGTGATAAAAGTCGTTGTTCTTCGTGGAGAGTTGCCAGAATTTCTTCACGGCGGTTTGCTTAAATATAATATTTTATTAAGTAGGTTACCAACTCTCTGACACACGGCGGGTTGCTTAGGTGGCGAGTTGCTCAAGAGGCGAGTTGCTTTATACTAAGCAGCGAGTTGTGTTCGGCGAGTTGCCTTAAAATTCCACCAGCGAGTTGCCTTATTTCTTTGCAGCGGTTTGGTAGCCTCTAGCGGCGAGTTGAGCTACTGTCTTAGAAATTTGAAATACTTCAGACTTGGGACTTAATATCACTAAACCAAGAAACGAATACGTTCACTTCACCACTTTTAACGTACCCTCACTAATCATTGATCGATCAAAACATATCATATCATAATAAAACAAGATGTCTAGTATGTCAGAAGACATTCAGTGTGCCGGTTCTGATACACGCCCACCAATGCTTGATAGAACAGACTTTGAATCTTGGCAACAACGTATACGTCTGTACTGTCTAGGAAAGGATAATGGAGAGAACATTATGAAATCCATTAATGAAGGACCATTTCATATGGGAACGGTCTCAGATGTTATTGCTGGAGGAACTGAGGGTGCAGTTCAACAAGGTCCAGTACGTGCTAGAGTCCTTAACGACCTTTCAGCTGAAGAAAAGGAAAGGTATAAAGCTGACATTCGTGCAACCAATATCCTACTTCAAGGTATACCAAAGGACATCTACTCACTCATCAACCACTATACTGACGCCAAAGACATTTGGGAAAATGTGAAGATGATTCTGGAAGGGTCTGAGTTAACAAAGGATGACCGGGAATCTCAATTATACGATGAATTTGAACACTTCTGTCAAGATGACCATGCCCAGGATGAAACTTAACTCAAAGTTTGTGAACAACATGCTACCTGAGTGGAGTAGATTCATAACAGAAGTCAAACTTAATAGAGGTTTGAAGGAGTCTAATTTTGATCAGCTTTATGCCTATTTGAAGCAACATGAGGTACATGCTAACGAGAACAGAACAATGATGGAAAGGTTCCTTCAACCTACTAATGATCCTTTGGCACTAGTGTCGAATGCCTCAGTTCAGCAGTATCCAACACAGTCATCCAAGTCTCCACAACCCTCAAATGAACCATCTCCTGCTGACAAATTTCAACTGGACTCAGGAAGTTCTTCAACTGAAAACTTGATTGAAAGTTTATCTAACTCACTTGCCCTCCTCACTCAATCGTACAAATCACATCTTCCTCAAACAAACAATTAACGCAGAACGTCTTCTAATGCAAGGAACAAAGCTATGGTTCAAGACGGTAGAGTTGTTGTTCAAGATGTTCATGGAAGATACAATGCGAATAATCAAGGAAGACCATTTCAGAGGAATAATGCAAGAGGAAATAATGTAGCTGGGAATGCTGGAGGTCAGAATAGAGGTGGCAATGTGAATCCTGGTC
>BQNB010106488.1:0-23378 GCA_026074375.1 Tanacetum coccineum | reverse complement strand
GGGGGGTTTCAGCCTGAGAGACTGGCACGAGTTTAATTCTAATTATTCTAAGGTGATGACAAATAACACACACAAGTGATTAATAAAAGTTTGAGAAGCAGTCAAACATGGAGAAAACGTATTAGCTAGTTTAATCTAATAATATGACTTAATTGTCTATTCGTGCAATGATTGTATTCATTCGTTGGTGGTATATCATTCCAAAGTTATGTTGATCTTCTCCCTAGACTCGAGGTTTGTCGCTAGTTAATCCTGTCACAATTAACCTAAAAACACATAAAGCTCACACCGTTGATTATAATTTATCTATGAAACTATATTTATATGTTTCTATCCCGGACTCTTAGCCTACGCTCAAACAACACCGAAGTTGCAGCGCATTAAATATGTAGGACTAGATCTAGTTGAATGATAGAAAAGAAAAATATAATTAAGTACATAAATGGGACGAAGAGATAAACATAATCAACATACAACGAATAAAGAACAAACGATATAAAGACAAATCCAAAACATTATATTATCATAAACATGGCTAATACCTAAAGGTATTAGCCGATAGTCATTGTAACAATACGCGAAATCATATATGAACGATTAAACATAATGCTAACCGAACGCATATAGTGAAGTGTAAAAATTACAAGAGTTTTCCTATGGCTTGGACCCGCTTCGCAAAACCTTCTATTCTTTCTTTTCTTCCATCTTGTTTCGTCTACTGTGTCTCTCTCTTTTCATGGAACGAATGGAGTATATATAATATAAAGGGATGAAAAACCCATTTTCTTTTCTTGTCTTGTCGTCTAAACAAAGGCCCATTATGGCTTGTTTTTTTCTTTTTCTTTTCTCTGTTTGCACACGACAAAACCACAAGGTTCAACATCTTTTTCTTTCCTTTTTGTATTTCTTTTGTTTACTCATCCAAACCAGCCCATCTTTCTTGTAATTCTTTTATTTTAGTTAATGTCATAACTTGGTCAAGTGTAAATTAAATTAGGCTAAAAAGCCTAATAATACACGAAATGTTTCCAACAGATACAAGCATGATCTAATTTCATATTTTCATATTTTCATGTTTATTTATCATGAAAATAAAATCTTATTTTTCTTTTCCGTGGCCTTTGAATCACCTAAAAAACGGTAGTCCAGAGAAGAAGTTATGGCCAAACACATTATGGTATCATATTCACAAAATTTTCATTCTTACGATATTTTATTTTATTCATCATTTAATTTTCCGCATTGTCTATATGGGGGAAATAAAACGGAAGTCATTAAATAGAATACAGCGTGTATACAGGTTATCAATACGGGGATCCTGGGGTATTCACTAAACTGATATGCCGTATCCACCAGACTGACCCGTAATTAGTTTGTTTTGTTTAGTTTAAATTAACCGTAGGTACCAAGATAGGAATGCATATGTTTTTCTTATATTCTATACAGGACCTCGTGAAAGAAATATCGACAAAGTTGGTAGAATGCATATTTTCTGGAATTCTATGTGTGTGCTATTCGTGCTAGGATTCAGAAGCTTTTTCAACACACAATCTTGCTCATAAACACAACTTGGAGAATCTACCGAACAAATATCAGGGGAGTTTCTCATTCTAATTCTTTTTAAATTCCCGTATTTAATATTTTATATATACAATGAGGTTGTTGTATAATTCAAGTGGGGGGATAGAATTAGAATGTTTACTTGTCCTATTTTTCACACTAAAATGCTTAAATTATGCTCAAATTTAAAAAAATTTCAAGCATACTTTTGTGAAATTACATGTTACATAACCCGCACACAATAACTCTTATGATATTGTAAGGATTTAGCCTTTCCGTTTCTAAATGTTTACCCAAATTCCACAAAAATATCAATGTGCCGGTGATGTTATAGACTTTAGAACTTGGCTTGGTATATCTATTAGAGACCACAATAATGAGTATTATGGATTTAATTTGTGTAACTTGTTTAAATTGGTAAATTTTAGGATTACACCCAAATCGCCTTTGCATGTTGCTTATTAACTAACTACACCGGTTAGTTAACCTTCTGTTTATAAAAACCCTTCCACTCTTCATCTTTAGAGTAAGGACCACTTTAGAACCAACCCTAAAGCCAATCCTTTAGGAATTGTAACTCCAATATTTGTGCGTTACACCCTATACACCTTAAACTACCCTGTTAGATTAAGTTTTATTTATTAGTTGATAGTTGCAATAAAGTGTAAAAGTCTGTATTCTTGAGTTTTGTAGTCATTGTTTCTATCTTTTGGTGCAGATTGGAAATTTGCATCATTGACAATATGTGGAAATGTATTATTAGTAGTCAAAGCTATGTGATTTTACTACATTCACAATTAATAGTGTATATGATCGGTGAAGATTTGTTGAAACTACACCGAGAATTTGAGTTTAGTTAGTAAAAAAAGTGAAAAAAAAAAGAGATAATCGTTTCGCAATAAAGAGCATTACGAAGGAGAAATTATACGATGGATCGTTATTGCATTGATTACGTCGACAAAAATCAACCGCTATTGTAGAGTATTGTACAAAGTGGGAAGATATCGCCACTTACTCTTGTAGAGTATGTAAAGTTTTTTAGGATGATTGGGACAGTTCACCGTTATGGACGCCATCTTAGGTTATTGTTTTTGATCTATGTTTCAACGAAGTGTAAATAGTGGTGTATTTGGTCATTAATAAAGGTTCGGGAAAAATAAGTGTATAGGAAACTTGTACTTTAAGCCCTTAATCTATTTGTTTCTGATTTTTATTTATTTTAACAACGTTTACTTCCCTCTCACGTATGATTTAACCTGTCTGGTTTTACCGTGAATGAGGTAAAGACCATACGGATCATGCATGTCTATTCTGGCATTACCCGGCCATGTATGTTGTCTTGCTACCTGTTGGGTTAAGCACTTTGGTGAAAAGAATAGAAGGTTTCATTGACCCAATATCATTCTTTATCATAAACGTTGGTTAAATTCGAATGGGGATGTGACTCGGGAACACTCATGTCTATCTCGGCGTTTCCGGGTTGTTGTATGTGTGATTCAGCTTCATTGTTAGAGTTGGTACTTCCTGGTTGAAAGATGTAGATATGAGTAAAACGTACACCTTTTACATAATAAAAAACCCTATTTACTTTTATGTAAACTTGTTATCCTTGCTTTTAGTTATGGAGATGTGCTATACTTGCCACGCTTTATCGATAGAATAATCGTCCGAGATCAGTTATATCCGAGCATTTGATGGATATTAGTTAAATGTTACACATAAGATTAGTTGGAGTGTATTGAGTGTTTTTCATTCTTTCCTATTTCGTGAGGTGTTTGGTTGTGTACTTGTATAGCATTGAATAAATGCTTTAACAGAAATATACTTAGGGATACATTTGTTTGTTAAACTTCTAGAAGGCTACTTAAGGACAAGTTAGAATTTAAGTGCGGGGATATTTGATTGACATAAAATAACGTCTATTTTATAGCATTGTTTATCCCTTTCGGATATTAATACTCATTTCTGTCTATAGTTATTGCAAAGAATTGTTACTTATTGTTTATATTATGAATTGCAAGTAATTAATGGTGTAATTGTGAATACATATGCAAAGGCGGCATTATGATGCTTTAAATGTAGATATTTTGAAGATAATATTATGAAGGACAAATACGCCGTATCACTTCAGAAGATACGGCGCGTATCCGTGCCTGCACTCACCAAAGACCACAGAAGATACGGATCATTACGCGTAATCCAAGGGACTCAATACGCCGTATTCACGATATGGCGATCAATTATATATTCTGGAAGATATTCAAGACAGTGTCCCTACTCATGTAATCCCCAATACTGCCGTATCCAACCCATTGGTTACGTCGTATTGAACCGACTTACAGACATTATAAATTGAAGAAATTCAAAAAATGAGTTTTAACAGTGTGTCTAAATCAAATTCTCGATACCTAAAGCGCCACAAAAGTCGATTTTCAGTAAGAGTAAAAAAGAGCAGAAACGAGGTGTCAAAGCATAGTATTCGATTTTCATAGGAGGACATCGTGTAATTCCATTTACTTTAGTTATCATTTATTTTTTTGTTTTCGATTGTATATTCGATTAACTCGGTTAGTTTATCCTTGGCTAAATGATTTACTCTTATATTTATTATGACATTTGAAGGCTATATACCATCGGGTGGTATTAGCCATTATTTGAAGATCTGATAATGTTTGAGTATTTGTTTCTATCGGATTTCTTGATTTATCGTTGTATGATTGATTATGTTTATCAATTTTACTTGTTTACGCGCTTTTGTATGAGACCTATCATTCAACTAATCTAGTAAGTGACCAAGTGATCTCAGAGTCCGTGATTGCTCTCCTACTGATAGTAATTTATACCTACCTAGATAATAGTTTCATAAATATGTCTTCTAAGGTCTTAGCGTTTTGGATATGCTTCGCGGCTTAACTAGTTAACTTAGGACTAAATGCCAATGGTTTATTGATAGTAATTGTTGACTAGCATAGTGACATAGATAATTCTTTTTTATTTTTTTTTTTTCTTTCTTTTTTCTTTTTAAAGACAGTAATTACGTTCTGATTTATTGGATGTTGGACAAGGGACTACTAGTGTATAGCATTGCCATTAAGCGGTAAGTGAGTAATTGTCTCTTTGAAGCTTAGGGAATTAAACAAGATTACCAATTGCTGTAGATCTCCTAAGATACGATTATATCTAGCAAATAAAGATGCTTTATGCAGATGCTTTAATTCGTGACAGAATTAACGTGTCTAGGGTCTTAGGATGATGTAACGATAAAGTCTTATGAATGAATATGCCACCTTGAGAGAATGGAATTAATTGCACGTTAATAACAAACCACTGTTCTATTCAGATTTATAATGGTTCACTCAGTTTTTATATATAAGGTTCGATCGCTTCTTTTATCTTTGTTATTTAGATTGCGTGTGGTAATAGTTTCTTGAAATTGATTGTATTTACCAATAAACTTTGCCAGTCTCTCAGATGGTCAACCCTCCTTTTCTTTTAGAATTAGGATTTAGACTGGACATAGTTTAACATTAGGATTATCATAGAAATTAACATAGATTATATAACAAGGATATTAATTAAAACTTGATAGATTTAACCTCGGCTCTCAAGTGATCGACACCCTACTTTAACACAAAACTACTACCGCGATCGGGGTACACTGCGTTAAATTGTTTTTTTTGGTTGAGTCAGCAAGAAATTATAAATTTAAACTTGAATCATATAAAAACAAAACCTACCAATTACAAACTCATCACCCATTTAAGACAAGTAGACGATGGCAACAAAGAATGTTCTTGTTCCTCGTCGAAGACGACGAAACGAATCCCATTGAAGTCGATTTACCCATACGTCAAAGATCACAAACTTTGATTGCATTTTGAGGCATTTTTTCTTTTTGCATGATTTTGCCTGTTGACGTTGACGTGAGTCACATGTCTTATCATTGTCAAGGGCCATCACGATAAAATTGTCAGCAATAGAAACCGGAATCAAAGACTTTCTTTAGCGGGTTTGTAGTTCGCATCATGATGTCCCCCGGTGGGTCCTTTTTGCAAGCGTGAGGATATCAACGGCTTCTTGACCGTGAACACATCGTTTAATCACTTGATCTGCACAAATCCGAAATAAGTAGGGGCCGTCCCAAAAATAATACTTAACGTCTTTAAAGAATTTCTTCTTTTGTTGGGACGACATCCCTTTCACTACGAAATTCCCCGCAAGATAGTTTGCAATATCGACAAACCATTGGGTACTAGAATCACTACGAGAAGATATCATTCCAAGTGTTTCGAGAGGAAATGTTTCGTTAATTTCCTTATTCTTAAGATCATCTTGATGAGGATTCTCTAATTTAATACTATGGCTTCGGCCGTTGTCGATTTCTCTGGCTCCATTTTTTTATCTAGAATTACGGGACATCGGATTCTTGGAGTTGGAGAATCGCCCAACCGATAGCAATGCTTGGCATGCATCTGTTTTCTTAGCAAGAAGATACTTAAGAGCCAAGTGGTCCGTATACACTATAGTTTTTTATAAGACTAAGTAAGGCCGGAATTTCTCGAAAGCATATACTACGGCTAATAACTCTTTTTCTGTAGTAGTGTAATGTGCTTGAGCATCCGTCATGGTCTTACTTGCATAGTGTATAGGCTGAAAATGTTTGGTCTTACGTTACCCCAAGACTGCACCTACCGCAAAATCACTAGCATCACACATTATCTCAAAAGGTAGGTCCCAATCGGGGGCAACTAAAATCGAAGCTTCCGTTAACTTCTTCTTAAGAGTTTCAAATATGCTTAATATACATTATTTCGAGAATGATGATCGGTGGTTTCTTTTTTTTAGAAGATGGGTCATCCGGCCTGGGCGTTTTTCAAATATTTTAAATAATCAACGATATAAAACCGGCCGTTACTAAAAAACTTCGAACGCCTTGGACAAAAGTCGGATGAGGGAGTTTAGCTATAACGTCAACTTTAGCTCTGTTGACCTCAATCCCGGACTTTGAAATCTTATGTCCTAGAACAATGCCTTCTTTTACCATAAAATGGCATTTCTCCTAATTTATAACTAAATTAGTGTCTTCACACCTTTTGAGCATTTTGTCTAAATGGGAGAGGCATGAAGAGAAAGAATCCCAGAAGACCGAGAAATCATCCATGAAGACCTCCCTTGTTTCCTCGATCATGTCGTAGAAAATGGCCATCATACACCTTTGGAACGTGCCCGGAGCATTACATAAACTGAAAGGCATGCATAAAGGTGGCAAAAAGTCCCCATAAAGGGCAAGTGAAAGGTGGTCTTTTCTTAGTATTGCGGGTCATTAGGAATTCTAAAAATTTGTCTACAAGAAAACCATTCTAGAAAACTATAGTATTCTTCGTCCTGTCTTATACGTTCAGCATTTGATCATGAATGGCAACGGGAAATGGTTCTTCTACGAAGTGGCATCATTAAGCTTACGGTTAATAATACAAACACGCACATCCTGTATCTTGCCTAGTAGGGATCAATACTCATTATCTCTCATTTTCATACTTACGATAATATCACACTTTTTAGGCACACAATGTACAGAGGACTCTCACCCACTGACTATCGGAGATTAGGGTAAATCAATCTAGCCTTCAAGGTGTTTAGATAACTTCCTTTTTGAGAACCTCATGAATTTTCGGATTCCACCCTTCTTTGTTGTTGAACTTGGCCAGTTTGAAGTTCATCCTTCATTTAGATCGTAATTATATACCTTATCATGCTTTCGCGTGAGTTACAAGAAAACGAGGGTTATGCCATTTAGTTGTTTGAAGATTTTCATGGCGATGGCCTGTTTGTTGTGACTTATGAACCTTTTAAAGGGTGGCCTTTTTCTTCTTCTTTTTAACTCTTTAGAAATTTTAATAGGTAATTTATCGATTCCTTCTAAAATGCATTTATTCTAGTTGAGTGAGGTAAATTCTTGAGCCTTCGAGTTTCGGTTGGTTCTGTTCAATCTGTAAGGCTTTCATCATTAGTAACTTCAACTTGCTTAGGTCCTCATTCTTATCAGAGGGGCGAGATTCGAAGAAGGATATTCATTCAACTCCAAGTTCTCAATGGTAAAGAATACTCTCTCTCAGGGTGCGTAGCTAAGTAATATCATCCTAATTAGAAAGCTCATTCCGGGGTATGTAGATAAAGTCTCTAGCTTTCCAAAATGAATTTTCTACTCCTTTATAAGGTCTGTTGAACGAAGGGCGGGAGAAGAAAGCAATGATAGGTTCGATGGAGCTGGGATCTGACTCTCGTCCAACTATCCGATAATCCAAGCTCTTCTTGAGCATAGTCAGCATAAGCAAACGTCTAGAATTGCATGTGATTAATCCGGAATCATCATAATAGTTAGGGTGTTATCTCGAAGTGTGGCTCCGTCTTTAAAAGTTATGGGCCGCATCATATGGACTCGATGAGTTAACTCTTAATCGTGTACATCGTTAATGCTCGTGCCGTCCTCAAGATTGGTCTCCGAGAATAAGGGGAACCGAGGATCGACTTCGTGTTAATCTACTACAACAAAGTAGGCCGAAAAATAAAACTTTCCAACTTTTACACATAAGACATCTTTGGCAACACCAACCAGATAAGCAACCGATCGATTTGCGAGTTCGAGAGTCATGCGAGTTGGAGTAAGTTCCGAGAGTGAAAGCTTCTTCCATACGGAAAGAGGTTGGCATTAGACTTAGAATGTAGCGCCAAGATTTCGGCAAGGTAAGCACTCAATCTAGCTCCAGAAATCACAAGGGTTAGAAAAACTTGTAGGGTATCTAGTTTTTTGGCTATTTTAGGTAGCAACTATTAAACGTGTCCGAACAATTCTCATTTAACAGAGTATTTGCTAATTTGAACAATTTTTCCTTATTACTAAGTAAACTTTTAAACGTAGAAGCAAACTTCGGCATGTGAAGAAGAGCATCTGTAAAGCTAATGTCGATATGTAATCTTTGAAAGATTTGAAGGAATTTCAACATTTGATTATTAGCCTTTCATGAAGCTTTTGTTTGTTAAGTCTTGAAGGATAAGGAATCAAAGGTTTAAGGTTAGGCTTCAGAACAACTTCGGGTTCCGAAATTAGGTCTCGGACAACCAGAGGTAGGACGTGTGCGGTACTTCCTAAATTTGTAGGTTGCACCTTGTCCTTTGTCACCTCCGGTTCTCATTCCACTTATTAAAGAAGGAGATGAGACTTCCTTTGGGAGAGGAGAAGGAGTAGGTGGAATCGTAGGTCCATCATAAGCAACACCACTTCGGTTGGTAATAGCTTTCACGTCACCTCTCGGGTTAGCAACGGTATTACTAGGAAGTGATCCCGAACCCGAGGGATTTTGCATTTGTAAGAAATTGGTCATCACGTTCTTTAGCTCATTGCTCATTATGTTCATTAACTCATTGTTTTGATTCTTCATTGAAGTCTGAAATTCATTTTTTAATTCTGTTTTCATATTGTTAATTTGATTTTGCATAGCTCTCATATTAACATCATTAGTCTTCATGTAATTCGATAAATCATTCGAAGGACCAACTTGAGCTTGATAATTTGGAGCTTGATAATTGTTGTTTCCTTGATTGAAGTTTTGCCCTCTTCCTTGATTTTGATTGTAACGGTTTTGATTATTTTGCACATTCGGTTGATTGAAACCGAGTGGTCTGAGGTAATTATTCGAGCGATAGGTAAGCATATTACGGTCACCTTGTGGTTGGTAGGAATTACCCCTCGAATTATGGTTACCCGTAGTAGCATAAGCGGCCTTTTGAGTGTAGCCATCGACGGCTGAGCACTCGGTAAAAGAATGGGGACCACCACAAGTCTCGCACTTCGGACTCACAAATTTGACCGATTGTATTTGTCTCATCATATCTAGAAAATTCTTATTCATCATTTCTAATTGTCGAACAACTTCTGGACTCTTGGTAGTAGTAGTAGAAGAGATAGTTCTAGATGTCTCATCTCGAGTTGCTGAAGTGTCCTAATGGTTATGGTGAGCGGTCATGTTCTCGATCAATTCATAACATCCTTCTTGTGTCTTTTGCATAAAAGTTCCTCCCGCTGTAGCATTGATGGTGTCCCGATGCCTTAATGTCAAACCATTATAGAACGTATCAATTTGTGTAACTAAAAGCATATTATGGTTAGGACACCGATCAATGTACAATTTGTAATGCTCCCATGCCTCGAATAATGATTCGTGCGGTTCTTGTCAAAATTTCGTGATCTCATTCCTTAATTTAGTCACCATCGAAAGAGGAAAATATTTCGAGAGAAATTTCCTTATCATTTCGTTGAAAGAGTGGATGAAATTCCTTGAAAGGCGATCATACCATGCGGTAGCATGATGCATCAAGGAATATGGGAAAGGAGATAGACATAGGGCGTCATCGGAGACCTCATTTTGCTTCATATGTCGAGTGACTTCCAAAAATTTGTCAATATGTCTATTGGCATCGTCGCCCGATAATCCGAGAAATTCGCAAGTATTTTGAACTTGTTGAATCATGTGATGACGAAGTTCAAAATTCGTAGCCTGAATTGGAATCGGGGAAATTGGTCCGCCCCGTCCATTTATAGATGGTTGGCACAACTCTTCCATCGACCGGGGAGCTGGCCCATTAGGTCTCACCACCGGAGGTGGACCATTATTATTAGGAGGAGGGGGTCCCGCGGGAGGCAGTCCCTGATTATTATAAGGAATGCTCATAACTTCTTCGAAGTCGAAAAGAGATGACGGTTCACCTAGATTCCCGCGAATAGACTCTCGGGTCTCTAATAGAGAAAATAGATTAGAAAATGAAGAGGAGTGCTCATGGCACTAAAAACTAGATAAGAAAATAAGATAGAACTAAAATATATTTGTAACCGATAACGAACAAGGTACAGTAAGCTTCTAGAAAAACGCACAAAGATGCTAGGAGCGGGTAAGCGGGGAAAAAAAAAAAAGCGGATTAAGAACCTTCTCCTTTAGGGTCGAAGTTCGTTGGATCGACCCTCCTTAAACTTTTCCTATAGTTTGTAAATCTAAAGGTGAGCCGTTTTCACAAGTGACTCAACGGTTATTTTTGTTGTTTTTTCAAAAAAATTTTGTATTTTGAAATTTGAAAAAAAAATATTTTTGTATTTTTAGGGTTTTATAAAAGAAAATTTTGAAAATAATAAACGATAATGTCACGGGGAAGGATCTTCAAGGCACTAACTTCAAATACTTCATGAAAATCGTACACCTGTCCCCGGCAGCGGCGCCAAAAATTGATTCGATCCAAATAGTCTATATATAATTAAATATATATCCTAAATATCTCAAATTAATTATAGTATAGAGAGTATCCCGTTTGATATAAAAATTGCTTGAGGACAAACAATATTTTATCTCCCGAATGTCGTATCCCGACAAGAGTTGAATTTGAAGTCCGCAAAGGTATTTTGTTTGATGCTCGAATATCAAATATTTTGAATTTTGATTCTATTTCTAATAATGAAATGCAAAAAAAACAAATAAAGGCAAGCTATCAAATTAAGCAATTAAGGAATTAAACGTAAAAACGATAACGAGAATTAAAAGCGCGACTAATTAAGCTAATAATACAAATTTAAATCCTAAAAATGCAAAATGCTAAATTTTAAACTTACATGTACTAAAATAATTTTTTAAAAAGAAATTGTATTTTTTGTAGTTTTTTTATATTTTTAAACAATTTAAAACACTTTTAATCTAGAAAATTAATAAAAATTACTAAACTATTTTATAAAAATTTGAGAAAATTCCTAAAAATGCTTAACACTATTCCTAAGGTTTCTAAAGAAAAACAAATTAATAAGCTCAAACCAATAAGCCAGGAAAATTAGATAAGCTAAATAAGCTTAAAGGCTAAACTTACTATAACAATAAAATGGTGCATACTTATAAATGATAAAGTCCCCAGGGCAGTTGGTTGAGGTGTTGGGTGTGTGAAGGGGAGGTCACAGGTTCAAAACCTATGGCCACCCTTTTTGATAAAACATTTTTTAATTTACTTTATGAAAAAGCAAAAAATATATTAAAAATAAGACTAATTTTAATAAAAGGACTTATTACAAAAACACTTAAAATAGATTAAGCCAGAAATAAGCTATAAAGGATGAAAGCTAACTAAAGTAAACTAAATGATTTTAAGCTAAACTGCTTGAGCTTTTAAGATTCAATAAGCTAATAGCAAACCAATAAGCTGAAAACAGAACAAATCCTAGACCTAATTAGCACTAATGAGCAGGAATAAACTAACAAAATAAGTTGATAAGGATTTAAAAAGCAAAAAAGACAGCAGATTCAAAATCAGACTAAAGAGGGCTTAACCACTACTTTTTAAGCTAACTTAATGAACTAATAAGAAAAAGAAATAAGCTAAAAAGCAAAACAGACAAAGCACTAAACTTAATAAGCATAAAAGATTCAAAATAAGCAATTAAAATAAGCTTAAAAGCACCAAAAACCTATAAGACAGCAGACTCTAAGGATGGACTTAAAAGACTTTTTGGACAGATTTTAAGCTACTACAAAAGCCAATTAAGCCAAGAGAAAAAGCCAAAGAACTTAAAACAAATTAAGACTAATACTCGCAGAACTCAAATAAGTTTAAATTTAGATCAAAAGCTAATCAATTAAGCTAGAAAAGGATAATGATTATGACAGACTATGCTACTTGTTTTTGGACTTTTTGAGTTTAATGACAAATTTGAACTTATTTTTAAAGACTCAATAAGCAAAACTAAATTAAGAAAACTTAAAACAAATTAAAACAATAACTCAATAAGCAGAATTAAACTAAACATAAGCTAATAAAACTACTAAATAAGCTAAAAACTCTCAATAAGACAGATTGCATACATGATAGTTAATGAACTAGCAGACTTGAGGATTTGAAAAACCAAACTTCAAAACTTGACTAATCTAGCTTTGAGCTTATGAAAACTTCTTTTAAATCTCAATTAAAGCTTATTAAATCCATTTACGCAAAATAGCCAACAGAAGTCAACTTTTCTGCTTTCATCAGGAAAATTAACAATATCAAAAGACTTCAAAATACAAAACTATAATATATTATGATACTTAACCCTAGAAATATTACCGTCTATGCATCAGTCTCCACCCCATACCCCCCCCCCCCGGTGTGGGGGGGGGGGGGGGGGGGGGTGGGGTGGGGGGGGGGGGGGGGGGGGGGGGGGGGGGGCCCCCCCCCCCTTAAAGGAATTTCACCCCGAAATTTAACTCATATTGTGACAACCGTCAATTTTCATAACTTTAAATAACTATTTTACCCTTTGACTTTTCGGGTTGACTCGACTTTTGACTTTTTATTTTCAAGTAAAAACAATTACCGCGTAACTGATAACTTTTCGAAACTTATTTTAATAATAAATCATCATTATTATTACCTAATTCTCAGTTATAATTTTTTAATTATTTTTCAAATCTATTTGGATTGAAAACGAAAATAACGCGTATCGACACGATACCAATTATTTAAATTTAATTATCAAAATTTATTTAATAAAAATCTTTAATAAATTAATTATCATTATTTAAAAAGTTTATTATTAATGTGAATAATCGAGTTAATGTTTTCATTATATAAATAAAGTGTACCGGTGTCTGATAATAAACAAAACGAACATTTCTAATGGACGTTACCAAATATTTATGAAATATGGCCAAGTAAATACTTATTTTCGATGAAAAAATTATTTGAAAAACAATGGTGCAAGTTTCGTCTTTTAAATCATCCGTTAACTCGCCCAAACGAGACCCGAACCAATATTTTACAAAAACTTCCCAAAAGTTACACTTTTAGCCCTCTGATAAAAATTACAAAATTCAACCTAAACTATGGAAGACTTGCCACATTTTATTTTAAATAAAAATTTTGAAATATAAATACATTTCCCACCTCATTTCCCTCATAAATTACACATACATAACTCTAAACTCTCCCCTCTCTTCTCTCATAATTTCCGGCGCCGGCATGGCGAATTTCGGCCACCGAAATAATTTTCCGGCGAAGTCCCGACGATAGCCGCCACCATCTCGCCATCAACACCATCCTCTCCACCACTCGCCTTCACCATTCGAACCCCTCATGACCATCACCACGCCACCGGCACACCACACCAGCTGCTGTCGCCTCTCCACCACCCCCATGCGGCTCAGCCGCCACTTCGAACACCATCACCAAAACCACTCTTTTCCGATTTAGATGATTACATGTTTTTCTTGAAAAAAAATTATTTATAACTAATTAAATGTGGTTTGATTCGGATTTGTTTATATTTTTGAGTGTTGATTTGTTACCGAGCACACCACAAAGTGGTGTTCGGTTTGGCTTAGTATCACCACAACCGCACCCTCGTGGTGACGGGCTTGTGGTTATTTCGTCCTTGCTCTTTTCTTGGTTACCGACCGACATGCACACCATAAGGGGTGTTCGTTCGCCACAAAAAACACCACAAAGTGGTGTTCGGTTTGGACCGCAACCACCACAGCCGCACCCACTGCATGGTGTCGGGCTCGTGGTTACTTCGTCTTTCTTCCTTGATGTATTTAGCCTTGCTAATTTCTTTGATTTACTCGACTGAAAAACACGCCCGGAAAGGGGTGTTTGTTTCTGCGTTTATCACCCAAAAAGGGGTGTTTGTTTATGCATTTTAATCACCCAAAGGGGTGTTTGTTTCTGCATGTATGGCTTAAGGGGTGCGTTTGTGTAAAGCAGCCATTAAGGGGTGCCGTTGGGTTAACTACTGCCTTTAAAGGTGCCGTTTGGGTTAACAGCAACCATTTAAGGGTTGTTTTGGGAACAACAGTTAACACCCAACAGGGGTGTTTGGTTTTACTTATATTTACTATTTATGTAAATATAACACATTATTAATTATGAGACGCGAGAAATATTGGTGATGTTGATTAATGAAAATATGAAATATTGAATTTTAGATACATGGGAACGTTGTTTAAACGGCAAGGTGATTCGTAAGTTTTACGTACCTAAAATATATATAAAATATAATACTTTTGAAAGAGAAATTAAGAAAATTACCAAGTTACCCTTGATAAAATTCACTCTCAAAAATATATATAATATAATATAAAATACGTACGTTTAACCGGGTAAGTATGATCACCCGGGTCGTTTCCCCAACGACTAGTGAAATTGAAACCACGTTTAGGTTCGGATTCTAATTTGAATGAAGCAAAGATATTTTGGATAAGCTATTACTACGAAATTAAGAACAACAAAAATAGACAATTAGCAATAGAAAAAACTAAAATTTCACTAAATAAAAGAAAAATTGCCGCAAATTATTAAAATAAAAGCGCTAAATTTTATCTTTTTTAGTAAAGTTTTAATTGAACTAATTAAAAACTTAACTAAGCTTAATTAACGACGTATACTAATTGACTAAGTGGAGGGACTAAACTGAAAAACAACTAAGTATCGAAAATTTACACTAATCTACCCTGACACAAATTAAGTCCATAAGGCAACGAAATTTTTAAAGAGCTTAAAATGAAAAACTTAAAGAAGCAAAGTTGTAAAGGAAGCTAGGGAGAACAACTTTAACAAAAGCACTATAGTCTGAAACTCAAAGAAAAACTCTAAAAAGAGCTTATTAATAAGCTGCTACAAAAACTAAGGGTTTGGCTAAAGTATTAACTAAAACAGCGGATT
The DNA here is from genome assembly GCA_026074375.1 of Tanacetum coccineum. NCBI lineage: Eukaryota > Viridiplantae > Streptophyta > Magnoliopsida > Asterales > Asteraceae > Tanacetum > Tanacetum coccineum. The sequence continues at coordinate 8,093 of BQNB010106488.1, read as the reverse complement.
GTGAGCTTAAATAAGCTTAAATTTTAAAAAGGAAAAAGAGAATTAAACCTAATGATGTGCTTAGTTCCTAAAAATGAAAAGAAAATTAGAGCTATAAGTGCATTTAACTACTGAAATTAAGCATGAACTAAGTAAACTCAGGAAATAAGCAAAGTAGCACTAAATTCAAATGAGCTTAAAGCTTTAAAAGGCTAAACTAGACTCTAGAACTTTAAGGACTTATAAAACTACTTATAATCTATCTAATTAAGCTATAAAATCTAGACCCATAAGCTAAATTAACAAATTTAAATCCTAAAGTTTCTACAGGTACTGTTTAGGCTTTTAACCTTTTTTGACAGCAAAAATAAGCTAAACAATTAAGCTAGAAAAAGAAATTAAAGACTTAAACTAAATTAAGCTAATAAAAACACTAAGTTCTACAAAGTTTTATAAACTAAATCCTAAAATTACATTTCTAAATTGAAAGCTAAGAACACAGGCATACAAACTGAGGTTAGTACTGGTATGTTAAAGTATTCAGCAGTACTTTCAAGTGAAATAAAATTGCAGATAGCAAATTTGACATTTAAAGAACAAAATTAAGCTATGAATTAAGCTAGAAAATGAAAACTAAAGTTAAATTCATAATAAGCTTTAGCTAAACTTAATACTACTGAATCAGCCAAAATCTAAGCTAACAGTACTAACTTGTGAAAGCAGTACTAACTTATAATTTATTACTGGTATGCAAAAGGTATCAATACAGTACTAACTTGGTTAATACTGCTAGTGTAAATCAAGAGTGCACTAAACCAAACACTCCTTTAAGACTATGACAGGTTTGAGAAAAGCTTTTAAAGAGAAATCTAATGAACAAATGCTAAATACCAGATAAAAACTAGCTTAAAACAAACTTATCAATCATGATTAAACAACTGAATAAGTAAAATTCTAAGATCTTAACTAATTAATTTACTATGTTTTTGGTTTTTTAGAGGTTTTTAAGACAATAATATGAAAATCTATGATTTAAACTAAGAGAATTGAAAACAGATAAACAACTAAGATGATGTAGCTAGATAAAAACTCAAACAAGCACTAATAGGCAAAAAGAATAAGCAAATAAGCAGATCTAAATATAGAAAGTAATGATATTATTATTTAAAGCTAGAATTAAAGGAAATGAAAGAGAAACTTACAAACTCCTCTAGCTAAACAAGAAGACCAATAAAGGCAGCTACAAGCTCCCTAGCTTATTAGATAAGCTAGGGTAAAGTCCTTGGGATCTCTTCCAAGTTAAGATCCCCTTCCAAAAAGCTCATATCCAAATAGGTACATGATAAATGTAAGTTTAAACTGATTTAAGGTTTAAGTAAGATTAATTCTGAATTCAATAAACTCTATTTCAGCTTATAGACTGAAAGATCTTAAAAGGAGCTTATTAGCTTATTGAGACATTTTGGCTTATTTAGACATCTTTTAAATAACAAGAAAAAAAAAGAAAATGAGATTTCTAAAACAGCTAAAACTGAAATTCATTAATTAAAGAAACTGATAACATTACTTGAAAAAGAACATTACATATAGAAAACAACAAAACGAATTTAAGCTACACTAAAAATTACTAAAAACTAGATTAACGCCCTGGTGTGTGTGAGAATGAGGCCTATTTATATGCTCTAAAAGAAACTTCTAGGTTGCCTTGCCTTGCTCTCCAAACCTTCAATCTCTGCCATTCATTTCCAAATCATTTGAGCTTCAATCTGGCCGTATTGATCAAATAGTGAGACACCTGAGGTTGCCACGGGTCGTCTTGATGTGACGTTCGTGCTTCTTTGTTAGTGATTTACACTAGCAATTTCTTCCTTACTTGTGCTTTTCCACAAAATAGACGTGGCATTTCTTTCTGTAGGATTGGGACCAATCAGAGATGGGTGAGTGACATTTCATACTGCCAAGTAGCGTACTTAATCCCACTAATTGTCCTTTTTTAACCTTCAATTTCCCTTTTTGCCCTTGATGTAGGTAGTGGAGGGGTGAAATGGGGAAGACGATGAACAGTGAATGGGATTTACCCGCCTATTTTATAACTGAAATGGGTAAAACTCGTTTAAACTTTGGCTTTGTACACAAATGGTCCTTGTGCTTCTCTTCCCATTTTCTTGTTATAATTGATTTTCGGGAATTGCAAGATTGGCCCTTGAGGTTTCATAAAAGGGAATGGGCTAAGGATTTGGGCTTTTGGGGCTTCGGCTTTGTACTCTTCTGATTCTCGTGTCCGTGCTTGCTTGTTTTTGATTGTTTTCTTGTGATTTTTGACATATCCAAACCGTGCACACAACAAATCATACAATACAACATATTTTGCTATATTTGGTCCTGTTTGGGTTTAATTGGATTAATTTAAGTATAAATGGATATGTTTATTTACACTACACTTATCTTTCATTAGCCTTGCAGTTTAGCTCATAAGCTAGAGTAAAAAGCTAGTCTGCCCGACATAGTTGGCTTAATTTCCCCTTATTTGACTTTGCTATTCTTTATACTAAATGTTAGTGGTAGGACATGCTAACTAGGCTAGCCATAGCTTATCTTCTTGGTTTTGACTTATTTATAATTTATATTATTATTTTCCTGTGCTTATTTTTTGCTAAAAAGCCATTAAGAAAAGCCATTTGTTTGAGACATTTGAGCCTTTAAAATAATTTTAAACGATTTGAAGCTTTTAAATGTTACTCAATATAAGCAAACTGCCAAGAAAAAGGCCCCTTTTCCAGCTTATTTTTAAGCTTTTTCTCAAAAAGTTTTGTGTAATGAACAAATGAAATAAGCTAAAGCTTCATGTGCATAAACAAGTTATGTTTAAAAAAAAAGTTTTTCTAAAAAAAAAGAGGATATGAAGGGGGAAACCCGTGTTGAGCAGAGACTCTAACCCGTGTCTACAACCTCACTCAACCCTCCTACAATAACACCTCTTCTTGTATAAACTCTTCTTCACTAAAAACTTATAACTCTCACTTAAAATAACTACTCCATTTAACACCCCGTTCTCATAAAGATTCTCTTAACTTAACCGCTGTGGCCCCTAAGTCTTTCTGTAGACCCTTGGCGCACTTGGTATATAAGGGAGTTTTGTTCCCTTTTTAAAATATACCCTTAGGCTTATAAGCATAAAATAGAAGCATAAAATCTCGATTTGAGTCATATTTCGCTTATATTAATAAGCTGAATTTCTTGTTTCTTAATTATTCCTTTAGTGATAGATTTAGTGTAAAGAAATTTTAGTAATTTATTTATTTTTTTTTATTTTTTTTTTATTTCTTACCCCACTTATTTTTTTCAAATTTTTAGATTTTAGTAGATTTTTATTTATTTTTTTATTTTTATTTTTTTATTTTCTATTTATAATTTTTATAATTCAATTTTTACAATATTTATTAATATTTATTTTTTTAATTTTTTAATTTTATTTTTAATTCACCCAGAATATATAATAAAAAATAAAAAAAAAATTTTAAAATAGATTAGTATTTTTTATAATTAATTTCTTTAAAAGTTTTAAAATTCATAAAAAATACAAAATTATCAAAAAAGGTATTATTCTTTTTTTAGGAAATTTTCTTTGGTCATCCTTTACGTAGAAAAAATATAAAAACTTTCGTAGTTGTTAATTTAGCAAACATTTGTGATTTTAAAGAACGTGTCTCGGGTACTGATCTTGTTTGAAATCGTATTTGGGTCACACGACTCCGTTTTCAGTTTAGTTTTTTAAACTTCGTTATTAATGTCATTTAGAATCTATTTTAGCTTGAAAATTTCTTTGTAGGGTTAATTTTGAAGATTTTAGGTTTTTGACCCTTTGTTCGGGATTCGTGCTCTCGTTTTTTAGCTTAATTTCATAATTTTTAGGTTTTTCTTAATCGTTTTTGTTTGTTATTGTTTAATTTAGCTTTCCACACTCTCAAATCATTTCTCTCATTCAAACTCCAATCTTCCGACTGTATCGATTTTCCAGCACAGCCTCGTTGGGGATAAACGACCCGGGAACATTCTATACTGCTCCTGGTTTTATTGATCATTGTTGTTTTTTTTTAAATTATATATATATTTATATATTTTATTATATATTATATATATTATAGTTTAATTAAATTAACCAATCAATTTTTGGCGCCGCTGCCGGGGAGGCTGTGATACCGACTATCGTTGCTGTTGATCATTTGTGTTTGAAGCTGTGAATATTATCTAAAAAAAAACCAAAAAGTACAAAAATATTTTCATTTTCTTTTTAGTATAATTATCATTTAAAAACTAAAAAAAAACCAAAAATATAAAAACATTGTCTTTAATTATCAATAAAATTCACAAATTGGTAAAATTCACAAATTGGTAAAATACCAAAATATAATATTCTCAATTGAGGTATTATCATAATAACTTCCGGTGAACTTGTTGGTTCCCAACTCGAACAAAAGATTTAAAAACTTGCCATTTGTGTCTCTTACAACGTACGGCTCACCTTGAAAAGTTAAACAAACTATAAAGTGGGTATAAGGAGGGTTGTTCCAAGGAACTACGACCCGAAAGGAGAAATAAGCTTCGCGCTATTCCTACTCCTCCGCTTACCTGTGCGTTTATCTTTTTGAGAGCTACCGTGAAGTAAGTAGATTATTTGGTTAAAGTTGTCTTATCTCATTGTCCGGCATTGTGAATAAATCATTGAAAAAACCAACAAAAAAAAATTTAGTGTAAATTTTCTTTTTATATTTCTATTTTGTGCATGCGCACTCGTTCTCAAGCCCGTAAACGTCCATGAGTGGTATAGTTTTCTTCATTAGGCTTAAGTTGTCAGGATGCATATGCAATAACCTTCTCTCTTTGCATTAACACCGCTCCCAGACCTTGATGGGATGCATCACAGTAAATAACAAAATCGTCATTTCCTTCTGGTAATGCTAAGATTGGAGCTTCACATAGCTTCTGTTTAAGTAGTTGAAAAGCCGACTCTTGGTCTTCGCCCTAGATATACTTCTTGTTTTTCTAGGTTAATTCAGTCAAAGACTTTGCAATCTTCGAGAAATCTTTGATAAATCTCTGATAATAACCGGCAAGTCCTAAGAATTGACGTATTTCTGTGGGTGTAGTAGGAGATGTCCAATTCTTAACTGCTTCAATCTTGGCGGGGTCAACATGAAGTCCTTGACTATCAATTAAGTGTCTAAGAAATTGCACGATACGAATCCAGAAATCACACTTGGAGAACTTGGCATACAACTTCTCTTTCTTGAGTAATTCTAGGATTATTCTCAGATGATTTGCGTGCTCTTCTTTGTTACGAGAGTAGATGAGAATATCATCGATGAACACTATCATAAATTTATCCAAGTATGGTTTACACACACGATTCATGAGATCCATGAATACAGCAGGCGCGTTAGTTAAACCAAATGGCATCACTTGAAATTCATAGTGTTCGTATCTTGTTCTGAAAGCAGTCTTGGGAATATCTTCATCCCACTGTCATTGATGATGAGCCCTGATCTTAATTCAATCTTCCAGGTAGCAATCTTGAGGGGGGAACCAACCTTGAAGTTGGTCAAATAAGTCATCAATCCTGGGTAATGGGTAACGATTCTTTATGGTAAGTTTATTCAACTCCCGGTAATCGATACACATTCTGAAAGATCCGTCTTTCTTTTTGACAAATAAGACAGGAGCTCCCCAAGGCGAAGTACTTGGTCGGATAAAACCTCGATCTGATAACTCTTGAAGTTGGTTAGATAGTTCCTGCATTTCTGAAGGAGCTAATCTATAGGGTGCTCGGGCTACAAGTGCTGTTCTTGGAATTAAATCGATTTGGAATTCTACTTGGCGAACGGGAGGAAGGCCAGGTAGATCTTCAGGAAAAACTTTTGGGAATTCTCTGACTACTGGGATATCTTCTAGTCTTTTCTCGTCTGACTTCTTTTCCATTACTTGGATTACGAAAACTTGACAACCTCGGGATATATATCTTTCAGTTTTTATACAGGATATGAGACTTAGTCGGGTTTTACTTTGGTCACCTCGGATGATCAAAGTTTCACCATTGATTGGGATGTGGATGACTTTCTCGTCACAAATAATTCTAGCATGATACTTGGATAACCAATCCATACCAATGACGACGTTGAAACTACCGAGTTTGATCGGCATAAGATCAATTTTGAAAGGTTGGTTTAACAAAGTCAGAGTTGCACCCTGAATAACGGTGTTTGTGCTTACTAGGTTTCCGTCAACCATTTCGATATTGTAAAAGGTATCTATTGTAACGGGTAGAATATTTAGCATAGAGGCAAGAGATATGGATACGAAGCTTTTAACTGACTCCAAATCAAATAATACCTAGCTAGATTTGGTTTTTATAGAAGGAACATACCCATGACTACGTTCGGGTCTTGGTGAGGCATACCTATCCCTCCACATGTAGGCCTTCCCTTGGGCATTTGTTGTGGTGATCATTCGCACGATTTGCATAATGCCCTTTCTCTTCACATGCATGACAAGTAACTGTTACTGGTAGCAGATTACTTCCAGTGGCTGGCCCTTTGTTTCTGCAGTTCTTGTCAATGACCCAACCTTATGCAAGTATTACACTTAACAGTGCAAGGTCCTGTGTGATGCAGAGTGCATTTCTTACACAAGGGACGGTTTCTAATATACCCATTGTTTTCAGTTGGAGTGACAGCATAAGACCTGAAGGTTTCCTGTCTTCTGTTCTGTTGTGGTTGGTGATTATTGTAGCGGTTGTTGGTGTTGATGTTACGGTAGTTGTTGTTGTTGAAAGTTCTTCTATCGTCAAACTTTCGTTTGTGATCACTTGATACTTGCACCGGGGTGTGCTTTGTTACCTGATCCATTAGCCTCTAGGCTATGTTAATGGCTTCCTCTAGAGTTTGAGGTTTAGAGGCGGTAACATTCCCTTCAATACTTCGAGGCAATCCCCCGATGAAAACTTCCATCATTTTCTCAGAATCTGGCACCATAGTGGGACACAAGGTTGCCAATTCCTGGAATCTTCTCACATATGTCTTGAGATCATTCCCCTTCACAGTCAGATGGTAAAATTCGTCTTCCATCTTCTGGACCTCAGTTCGGGGACAATACTTCTTTATCAAAAGCTTCTTGAATTCAACCCAGGTAATCTTGTAAGCTTCTTCTATCCCAATAGGCTGGGCAAAAGAATTCCACCAGGATAGAGCTTCTTCAGTTAAAGTACCAGTAGCAAACTTCACCTTGCAGTCTTCGGTACAGTTGCTACGAGAAAACACTGATTCAGTTCGCTTAAACCAGCGAATAAGACCAACAGCGCCTTCCGTACCTTTAAAGTTGATAGATTGGTAGCTTATGAACTCTTTGTAGCTACATTGTCTTGCTACAGGAGCTTCTCTTGGTCTGGTGGTATTATCAGTATTTGCTATGTTAGCGGCTTGTGCTTCCAGAGCTGCGGAAACACTATCACCAACTAGTTTCCTGATGGCAGCTTGAGTCATGGCTGGTGCTTCAGATGTTGATGTCCTTTTGGAAGGCATTCTATCAAAATAAGACAACACGTAATAAGAATGATATCACAAGTCTTAAAATGCAATGCTTATTTTTGAACTTTAAGCATTTTTAACAATAGTGGTATTGAAGTCATAGATACTTATTTGATATGGATTCTAACAAGCATTTGATCTATTAGAAGTCACAGTAAGATTCATAATGATGACGACGGAGATGTAATATAGGACACATGATGAATATAAAACAGGATCACCATTATATTATATCATGAACAACTTGCCTTTGTATTATACATAGTCAAAATTTGACAAGTGTTGTTATTTATACCACACATCCCGTGGCTAGGTTAAAAGCTATAACTAGTATCTAATCTAGTAGTCCGATGGTCCTTCTTGGCTGTTCTTGAGTTCATTGATGGCATCTTGAAGATTTTCCTTATCTGCTTGATGACGAACCTGGATATCTTCGATGATTTGTTATAGGATAGCAATCTTGAAGCTAGCCAAAGCAATCTTGTTGTTATTTCCCATTTGCTTTCTTTGAAGTTTAGCAATTTGAGTATGAGA
>BQNB010106487.1:0-23378 GCA_026074375.1 Tanacetum coccineum | reverse complement strand
ATGTACAAAGAGTTGACATGGTTATCAATCCACCATGGAATTTACCTTTTTTAGGTGCCAAAGGATTGACTAGCCCTGAGCAAAAGGTTTTAAGTACTGAGAGTTGAAATGGTTTTCAGTTAACCATGGACATACACCTTTCTGGTGGCCAAAGGACTGACTACTCCAGAGTGAATGGCTAACTGGTAAAGAGACATCAAATCCATTTAAAATTTTCAATGATTCACCTCTCACAGGAGTTAACACACCTGGAAGTGATGAGAATAGACTGAAACTCTATGATTTGATGTACATAATTGTCAATGTTGCTGATATGATGGATTGCTGAAGAGCTTTGAAGAATAGTTGCTGCAAAGATAAAAAGAGAAGACTTGAAGTGTTGCAGATCAAGAACAACTTGAAGAATTCTATTTACAACATCCTCAGAAAGCTTAAAGTATTATAAAGTAAAGATCAAGAATGTTTTGAAGGAACTTGAAGTTCACAAGTGAAGATCAAGTTAGGGGAGGATTGTTGGGAAAATAGATTGTAACAGACTTAATACTGGTAGTATAACAGTTAAGTCTGATAGTAATAGTTAGTTCTGTTAGTATTAAGTTAATACTGGCAGTACTAAGTTAAGTCTGGCAGTACTAAGTTAGTACTGGTAGAGTAGCAGTACTAGAGTTAGTACTGGTCATAGTTAATTCTGTTTATAGTTAAGTCTGTTTGTGTAACAGAATAGTAATAGTTATCTTAGAGATATCTTAGGAGATATCTTAGGAAAGGATATGTATTATCCTTTGACTTTGTAAAAGCCCATTAGGGTTTCCTTTGCGTATAAGAGGAACCCTAAGGCACAATGTTAGATGTACGTGATTGAGAAATATCAATAGAAGCATAGAGCTTTATAGCAAATTAGTATTATCATTTCTTCTTTACTCTTGTGTTAAGATTCCGCATAACAACATGAAATTCATAGTCGGTGATCACATAAGTTAGATTTGGATTTATCCAAGTTATCTATCGTCTTACAAAGGCTAGTCAGATCCTATACCAAGGACCTACATAAAAGAATGATCGTAACTCAATTATATAGGGTTTAGGATCTAGGACACGCAAGTGGATTTCTCATCACATGTGTATGTATATCTATATTATTTCAATAGTTACGATGTACGCACTATTCGATCGTACCTTATAATATAGTAATCGAGCGACATAAATGATAGGTCACGGTTGAGTTCGTTGTTGAGTAGTTCGTGATTGTTTCGGTTATTTGATCTTCGGCTTCGATCAAAGTGATTTCATAGCCTCGCTTTTGAACTGTTTTAAATGTTTTATAACCCGCGAAGGGGATACATGTTGTTTTGAAAATTGAACGCGGTGTGTTTTTTGATAAAACAGTGATATGATTCAATTTGCTAATAGTATATGCCTTTTACTGTGTGACCGTTAATTACCGATGAGGCAAATGTTGAATGCATTAAATAGATCTATTGGGTTTGACAACCCTGTCCGGGGTGTGAATCCGATGGTGAACACCCTGTAACGGACATTTTGTATCACTAATGGAATGGCATACCACACGGTCATAATATTATTCCTAGAAAGATAAATGTGTTAAGGTCGGTTACAAACGAGCACAATGTATGGAAAATCAAGAGGTAACTTGCCATGCAAGCAATGTTATAAATGTTTTTTCCGACACCAAATATATGTGTACTGACACTAATTTTGTAAAACTCTCAAGAATTTCACTCAACGAATATTATGTTGACGATTTAAACAAGTCACAGGTATCATGGACTGTTAGTCATGGATATGGACGGAACGCGGATATCACTAGATATGTGGTCTCGATGAAAATTTGTACATTAATTATACAACACTGACGCAATTAAACGAAAGACCATGCTGCGACAATATAAGAAAAGAAATTTCTAAAGTAAATTTGGTTCCTATAGTAACTCTGAAATTGTCTCATAAAAATAAAATAACATAATTACAGAGTGGAAAACACCTAGCAACGATTTGTACGCTAAATAAGACGAATACAAAACTTGAGACTCCACTGTTTATGAAAAAAATTCACGAGTCAATTCACCGTTGTCCAGATCTCTACGAGACCGTGTCATACCTTATCCTTAGATGCTTGTGTGCTGCCTTTAATTACAATCTATGGCCATGACCAAATGGAATACACTTGGTATAGAGTAATAAATAAATAAGTCTAAAATATCTATATATATATATATATCATATATAAATATATGATTTATGTTTTGATTTGTTGTAGTGTGTCTATCTCTACGCGCTGGCGTCGTTCCGATCCTTAATGCCTGTGTGCTAAGCCTTTAATACAATCTATGTGCATGACAAGTGGAATACACTTGGTATAAGTAATAAATATAATATATTATACATATATATGTATATATATATATATATATGTATATATATATATATATGTATATATATATATACGTATACATATACATACGTATACATATACATACGTATACATATACATACGTATACATATACATACGTATACATATATATATATATATATATATATATATATATATATATATATATATATATATATATATAATATATCAATATATATATAAATAATATATATATACTTAAATATATATAGAATGTATCTATGTAAAGTATGTATATATAGTATATATATATAGTAATATAAATATATATATAAAATATAATATATATATAAATAAATATACTATATATATATATATATGTGAGTGTGTGTGTGAGTGTGCGTTAAAAATAAGCACATATGTATACCTACACAAATACATATATATTACATCTAAAACTAGTTGGTTAACCGCCAGCATAGCGGCGCAATAAAAAATTTAGATTTTTACTAACTTCAACTTTTTAAGTAATTTCTACCCATCCTTAGTAATTTCATTTCACAAATGTATGTGTTCTTTGGGGGTTTCCCATGCAACACCAGATTAAACATCATCGATCTCGCATGTAAAAAGACAACACTCTCTCCGAAAGTATATAGTTTTAACGTATCAAGTTTATATTTAATTAAGATTAAAGTTGTAAAAAAATATAAATCAACATAAAATAAACCCATTAAAATGTAAAAAAAATTATAAAAATATATCAAAATGGATGTTGAATTAAAGAGCATAAAATTTTAAAAAATATGATAAAATTAAATCATAAAAAATTAAATAGATAAAAAGATATTTCAATTTGAAAATAAAGGTGATTTTTTAATCAAAAGGTGACACATGTCACTTTATGATGTGATTCTCAAAAATGAGATGGATGGTCAAGATTGCACCTCCTTATCTTAATTTTTAATGGGTCCCACATTATAAATAAATTAAAATAGTAATATATAATATATATAATATATATGATATATTAAATATATAAATATATAAATATATATATATATATAAATATATATATAGGAGGGGCTTTAAATTTAGCATCATTTTAAGTTCGAGAACCTCTTTTAAAATCAAGAAAATAATGCATCACGACAAAAATCATAAGAATTCACTCATGTTCTTTTGTATCATCATGGACTCTTCCTTTTCTTACACAAAAACCTTACACTCGGCCATAATACTGCCATTGCACGCCTTATAAGAACATGCATGCACACCTTCAATGAAAAAATTTGTATTTCTAATTTCTCATCAAATTTTTTAGAACAAATATGTTTTTCTTAACTATTTTGATTCTTTTTAGAACATATGTGTAGAAATACAATTATTGAAGCCGTGCATGTATGTTTTTGAAAGTTATCGCAGTTCTCGCACTTAAAATAATGCTAAAAATAAAGTCTCACTATATATATGTATGTATGTATGTATGTAGGTATGTATGTATGTATATATGTATGTATGTATGTATGTAATATGTTAGGTTAGTATATATATATATATATATATGTATTATGATGTATGTATGTATGTATGTATTAAGTATTAGGTATGTATATATGTATTATGATAAAGTATAAATTATGTATGTAAGTTATGATGTAGGTATGTATAATATGTAATGTATGTATAATGTATTATGTATGTATTATGTATGTATGAGGTATTTAAATCATATATATGTATTGTGGTATATAAATATATATATAAATAAAATAAGAATTTATGTTAATGATAAAGTATAAAATATATATAATATATATAAAATATAGTATATATATATATAGATACGACTTCGTTCTATGATGTATGAGTATTATATATATTATAATATATATAGCTCGGTATTCGCTTCTCGGCGAAGTGTTAAATTACTTTAAGTAATTTAATGCGATATAATGAACATCATCCTAATATATGAAGAAATATAATTTAACATAATGATTAAAAAATATGTATGATGAGAATACTAAATAAGCATTTCTCTTTTATTTAGTATCAAGGGCGAACCCATGTCACCCGATCCGTAGAGTGTTCAAACTTCCGGATGATGAGCACCGACCAATAGTTAGGTAATAGGAGCAGATGGTCGCCCCAGCGATATACGTGGAGGAGAACCTAGCAGTACTATTCAGTGATGACGATTCTAGCGATGATAGCCTTGATGATGACGAGGATGATGAGAAGGTTTGGGAGGTGAACGAGGAGTGGTTGATGGCACCCGTCACACCACCTTCGATGCCAGTTATGCCCCCACCAAGCAATTACATGGTAGGAGGTCCATCTATCGCTGCTGTTGAAGGACATTCTCTTACCCTCTTAGCACCTGGAGTTCCTATGCCTCCATCAGTGATCGAGGATTTATGTACCCGCATGGGTAATCTGGAGTATGCTCATGGGCAGCTAGTGAAGAAGGTGATCCAGGTGAGCGATGATGAGGTGGCTGATGGCATTGCTGTTGGAGAGATTGGTCCTAGAGTTTCTACTATAGAAGGACATGTACAGGTTGTGACATCTCAAATGATTCAGGCTGTGAATAGACTGGAGCAGTTCGGGGCTCATATGGAGCAGGGTCAACAGGCTGGGACCTAGAGGGATGAGGCGATTGTGGGATTGAGTCAGCAGGTACAGACTCTTCAGGCCGCTGTGTAGGATAGAGATTTGCAGATTCAACAGCTTCAGGCTTTGGTTTTTGAGATGAGCAACCGCAAGAGTACTTTGATGTTGTGCATTTTTGGGATGGATAAACGCCTTGCTGATTTAGAGAGGAGACCTCTGGGGCCACAGTAGTCCTGTTGCTCATTGTTCTGATTTTTGGTTGGATTATGACCATTTTGTATAGTTCACTAAACTACTAGTGCTAGTTAGTGAGGTCATGTTGTCGGGTGCATTTTTTTTTGTAAAGACTGCAGCCTTTCAGATACTTATGTAGGAGCTGGTAGTAGATATTTAGAAATCATTATGATTGGATGTACCAGTCTTGGAACCGAAGATTGTAACTTTTAGTGGATTTTTAGTTGTACGTGTACTACCCCCAGCATTATTATTATTATTATGATTATGGAAGATCATAGTTATTCTTGGTTATGAGTTTTGTATGATTGTAGATGTTATTAACCTTGAGTGATCTAGTTACTAGATTGACTTGACCCCGAGTGTTGAAGGATTCTAGTTGGCAAATCCTTCGCACGTGTATGTTACTTGTTGCACCGTCCATGAATGGGTGTTATTTTTGATACTTTTCGAGACCCGTTGACCAAACTATATTGAATGATGTTTTGTGGATTGATGATGTTAAAACTAAGGACCGTTATAACGAATTCATACATATGGTTAACGAATGTTGCGATGTAAAAAGTGTATTGTAAAATTATTATTATTTGAAACCTCTTTGTGTAAAAAATAGTGAATATGTTTTTAAATTTCATAAACAGACCCTATGGTGTCAAACCAATTTTTCTTTCAAAAAACCATATAAATAAATAAATAAATAATGGGGATGGAGGTATGGATTGATCTATACTTCTTTTCTTTCTTTTAAAAACAATCAGATTTTTATTTTAATCATTTTATAATATACCAAGAAAATGACTTACGCGTAGTAGCGAATGAAGAGGAAGTGTATTGAAGAGGATGGATATTACTCATTATTGGTCCATTATGCATAACTTGCCAACTATTCAAATTTTGAAAGAACCAGCTAATTTAGGGTAAATCGTCACCTCTAAAATGCTAGATAATTAGGATAAATGTTGATCGGGTCTACCCTTTTCAGAAGGAGAAAATGAATTTACCTCCTGCTACGAATTCTTGTGCAAGTAACCTTACTCCTATTGACTACATGGAGAGAGTTTCATGTGATTCGTTGTGACCGAGTAGTCCCGAAGGGAAAATACCAACGATATTGTTCAGAACGAGTCTGTCTAGAGAGGAGTAAAGTCTAGTTCGTGGTAATTTAGATCGACGGTTGTTATGGAGATATGTGTAGAGACAAAGTGTGGTCGGTGTGCTAGTAAGAAATTGTAGAATTGAGTCATCGAGGGTGCAAACCGGATGCTTGATGAAGCAAGACTTGGTGTGAGGTCGGACTGAACATCTGCATGCCGCGTAACGGCAAAAATTTCCAAGGACTAGTAACGGTATAGAATGCCATCGTGCACGGACACGTAGACATACCCGAAAGTCATGGAAAAATGGTAAGGTGGTTAGATGATGAGATACGACACTGAAAAGGGGATCTTCCTGGAGTCGCAAGGTTCCCAAGGGTGGTGGAGGACAAGGTTGGTTAGTTCCGAGTTGCAAGTGAGAAAGGAGAATTATACTTAATATTCTCCTACATTAAATGCGTGTTGCTACTTATGTAGCAACCAATAGCCATGAAGAAAGACTTCTTTCCCCCAAAATGGAAAGTAGTGGTAGTATAGTTATAAATATACCTGGATCGTCGAGGATTAGAATAAGACACTAAGCGACCCCTGACTTAAGGTTAGGTGTAGTGGTCCTTACTCCTTAACATAACGACTTAGTGCACGCATAAGGGCGAAAAGATTGGAGACTCTAGCCGAATGGCGACATCCGTTCCCATCTTGGAGGAACAATCAAAGTAGCTAACGCCTTAAGTCGAACGGTATTGAACTAGGAATGAGCGTAATTGTCTCGACTTGATTAGTTGAGTCATCTAAGATTTGATCTTAGATGCGATGCATTAGGACCGAGTCGACTATGCTAGTCGCGGTGCAGAAATGTTAGAGTTAGAATTGAGATCTTTGTCAAATAAGTAACGAGCCCATGATGCTCAATTGTTTTCTCGATTGTTTTTTATTTGTCTTTCGACAATATATGTTTTCTAGTGGGATTATCACCGTCGAATTATTTGAAAAATGTGCTTTATGTGCTATGTTCTTTTGAATGGTATTAAGCACTATGTCGATTTTTTGATTTGCCCGGATGTTGCTTAGGACGTGAGTTAATGGTATACTATACCCGGAGTTAGATGAAGTTGTTGTAGAGGTAATACGCAAACCCATAGTCTAATGTTTGATTTTGGCATGTTAACCACAAGCATAACAATGGTTTGGCGAAGACCTACCGTAATTTAAGCAAGATCATTTACCTAAAGAAGCTTGGCCATCTAGCAAGCACAGGTATTTGCAAAGGCTTATAGTAAGCGAAGCATAATTGTTGATAAAGTGTGAATAGATAATCAAGTGTGAAAAAAGAGCATAAGAAAACAAGACGAAATGTAAAGTCATCAAAAATGACAAAAAGATTACCACGCGAATAAGTGATTAAGTGATTAGGTGATTTTGTGATTTTATATATAGTGCTATAATGCGTTGATGGGGTCCTATGTACTCCGGCATATTTTTGCAACCGGTGGTGCATTGTTTAATGAGACCAGGAGTGAAGAATACAAGTAATCATTGGATAGAGATTGGAAGGAAACTTAAGTGAGAGAGAGTGGAAGGAAGGATGTATTCTAGAGAGATAGAGTAAGAAACATATAATTCATAAGTGAAATGAAAATACAAAACCAACCAACACCCTCTTCATGTGTGGAGAGGGTATTTATACTTAGTGTGTAGCTGGTTAGGCCTTGGCCTGCATGGGCTTTCCATGGGCCTATGACTAACAAAGCCCACCAGTTTATCCAATATTGCTACGAGCCATCTACCGATATCTATGAAAGTGACCGGACTTTCTAGGAATTTTTGTATTCCCTAATAATCTCCCCTAAGGGGAGGTCCACTTCATGTTACAAAAACTTAAACCTGGCATACTAATGCCGAGTCCTACATCTTGTGCCGCAGACTTGAATTCTTTCTTTTCTCTCTTGTGAATATGTGAAGTGATCTTTGACTTTTAGGCTGAGCACATTCCTTTGACTTTAACTTTTATGTGAATATGTGATCTTGAGCACCTTGAGATCATCAACCAAGCATAATTGCCAATATCATCGCTTAAAAAGTATTTGATGCCGGTTTCTTTTGGCCTATCATATATCGAGATGCCCATACAATGATCAAACCTTGTGATATGTGTCAAAGATAAGCCAAAATTTCACAACAAGATGAGATGCCTCAAAACGCTATCCAAGTTTGTGAAATCTTCGAAGTATGGGGTATTGATTTTATGGGACCATTTTCGTCTTCAAGAGGAAATAAATACATTCTCGTAGCCGTTGATTATATTTCGAAATGGGTTGAAGCAAAGGCGCTCCCCACAAATGATGCTAGAGTTGTAGTAAAGTTTTTAAAATATCTTTTTGCCCAGCTGGAATCAGGTACCTTCACCACCATCTTTAAGTATCCTGCATTAAAACAGTTAGCAATAAAGAGGGGGGACGAATATGGCTTTGTCATTCGCCCGTGTTTGGTTGGAGTAACCTTCGAATCCGTGAGGATCGACCTGTGATCAGGTAGATTCAATTTAAGAAGAATCTCCTTGACAGGATTTCCAGCTGAAGTATAGAATCTTTCTAACACATTTGCATTAGATTCATCAAACTCAGCATGTTCTCATTATCGGAACGTCTCAAAGCAGACAGCACGATAAGAGTGAACCAGTGAGTTACTATCTCACCGATTGAAATAGAAAAATCGATTTGAAAATCAATCAACGTGTCACTTGCTAAAGTGGTTTTGTGACACATCGAGAGTGTTAATCATTTCAAAAATTCATCATCAATCGTCAATTCATATCCTGGAACAAGTTTGATTCTTATAGAATCGCACCATCGTTTCTTTCCAGTTGTCACAAGTTTGATTCGTATAGAATCGCACAAGTCACCTACCATGAGCTTGTTTGATGTTGGCTCAAGCAGGATTTCCATCTTCATTGTGAATACTTAAGTATCACTCAGATGTTCTGGCAAAATCACAAGGATAATGCGTAGGACTCTTTATATTTTCTCGTTATTCACATTGTGTGAGATAGCAAGCATAATTTTGACACGTGTCCTAATGAGATTTATGGATGATCTCTTTTGGCTCTAGACTCAATAGTGCACTTTTGATTTAGTGATCGGAGGCTGGAGCAGACTGCCACCTTTTCAATACCAACTAACTCGGAGTGAGAAAGTTGATAGAAATGTGTGTAATCTCCGTGAGAAATGAAACAAGAGTCTGTTGAGAGACCTTGAGTGGCTGGGGAGGGTTGAGCTTAGCGTCACTGGGTCCATGACTGTCTTCAATGTCGGACAACAACTTCGTGTTTCCGACAGATTATGTATTGACCCGGTTTCTGCCTAAGTGTATGGAGGGCTTCTTTCTTTTCACCCTTTATCTTTACATTTCTTTTTCATTCTTCAACCCCTTTAATGCTTACCGAGACTTCATAACTAACACCTTGTTGGGTTTGTTCCAGTGTTAGCTCCATCTTAGTAGGCATTATTCCTGATTCTCGCTTTTTCTCTTGTATCATACCTAAGGACTTCTACACTTACTAGTGGATATCCCTAGGTAGATCCCTCCGGTTCTGGCTGGATCATGGGATTTGAATACCTATACCTAACCACCTTATAACTCCATAAAATTAAGTACATGGTCGGTCTTTTAGGTATTCCATCACAATCAAAAAGATTGTATTGTTGCTCTAAGCTACATGACACGGAAGGCTCAACGTATATTCTGCTATTTTAGCCAGTTATTTTGACGTACAGATGTTGTAACCGCAATCATCAAGTTGACATGGTTCAACGTTTCGTTCCCGGTGATAGCTAATCCCCACAAGGGGAGGTTAATCTCAAATAGATCTATTTTTAACATTAGCGCTCACATAATGCAAATTAACAACTACATCTATGAATTGACAGTTATGATAATGGGCTCAGGGAGGGTTTTCGCTACTTAGGCAAAACACTTAATCAATATACTTTAAAACACGTGCGTTCTAATTTTTAAAAACAAAGCATGTTTTCACTCCCCAAATAATAGTAAATCAGTAAAAACTGTAAAAAAAGTGGGGCTATGAACTCACCTTGAGTACTGAAAGTCCAAATAATCACAGATAAAACGTCACGCAAAACCTTTAGATGCAACCTATTTAAATTAAGGTCGTATAAGTACCGATTACTTTAATTAATAACCATTGATTATAATCTTATTGTGGTACAGCGTTATATCGTTCGCGGATATAAATTTAAAGTGGATCTGACATGACGTTAACGAGGAGTTAGGACTCTTTAATCGTTAATTCAACAACTAGTCGATACGCCATCCGAAGAGGCCTCATTATAAACTCCCTTTGTATTATAGCAACTTTTGATAAACACGTAATATTCTATATAGCATAATCACCGATAATCGTTTTTGTAAAATAATATTTATAAAAGTGAAAACGTTTATAAATATCCCTTTTTGTA
The DNA here is from genome assembly GCA_026074375.1 of Tanacetum coccineum. Classification (NCBI taxonomy): domain Eukaryota; kingdom Viridiplantae; phylum Streptophyta; class Magnoliopsida; order Asterales; family Asteraceae; genus Tanacetum; species Tanacetum coccineum. The sequence continues at coordinate 12,587 of BQNB010106487.1, read as the reverse complement.
AAACATGACCTAATTTGGTCATATTAAGTCCGTTGTCGTGTTTCTTACGTCCACGTACTTCGTAGTACTGGTCGAAGTGATCAATATATTACTATTTTCAGAAGTTTTGTTTTGTTGCGATGAATAGTTTTTAATGATCACAACAGCTATTTCTTTTAGTTTTTAGGTTTTAATTAGCCGTAAACTCGTAATGTATTAACTTATCCGTTTTATCCCGATTTGAGTGATTCTTCAGAGTACGTCTTTGTTATTGAAAGATGCATAATATTTTATAAAGTTAATCCACTGATGAATAGTGCTTTTTTTGTCATAGTTTATAAAATTTACTTTTATAAACTTTAATTATGTTAACGTCGCGTAGTTTATTCGTTATAGTTCCGTTTTTAGCGATTCTTTCGAGTTCGTTCTCGTAATTGAAAAGTTTATATCATTTTTTAGTATGTTTAAATATTTTACTTTCTTGTAGAATGAATAGTATGTTTTTATTATTGTTTTATATATAGTTTTTTATAGTAGATAATACTAGTAATTAAAGGTTCTTTTTCGTTATAATCGGTTTTTTCGAGTTTTCTTATCATTTTGGATCGTCTTGTGAACGTATTTTTTTTAATATTAATGTCTAAATCCTACTGTCTAAGTGTCGGAAATTATCACACCCATTATTATCCAAGTGTTTACTTTTTATTAAAATGATTTTTTTATGTATTTTTTTCAACTAGTAGATTTTTTTAGGAAACCCTAAATAACTATATGTACATATGTGATACTTATTTTAATGTCCATTACGTCATTTATTTTCCATTTGCAGATTAACAAGTTATTTATATTACTTTCTCTTTGTAATATATTAAATAACCTTTTAAACCCTATTTTAACCTAAAAACATGTTTTACTTATCCATTTGTTGAAATACTTTTACATCATTTTTCCTGATATATATAAGACTTATGAATATATGAATAAGTGCATAAAATTCTATAACTTAAGTGAAAACTCATTTTACCATTATTAAAAAAGTCCTAGTGGTGATTTAGCCATAATTATCATATAACCCAATAAAATATAATAAATAAAAAGTTGAAGGAATTAGGAAGAACCTTAGGGATGACGTATGGAGAGAATATGTATGCTAAAACCGTGTTTAGGATTCAAACAAAGCTTTCAAGCTTATAAACCCTAGTTTGGTTTGAAACTTTAATCTTCACTTTTCTTCTTAATCTTCCTTGGCGCAATTGAAGAACAACTTGCTTGTAAACACCTTAGTGTGCCTTAGGATTGATGTGTAAAGGGTTGTATAAAAGTTTTGTATGGTTTGCTTAAGGATGGCTTTTGAGCCGTGGGTTCTTAGAGAGAAAGGGAGAAAGAAAATGGATTTTTGTAAGTATAAAGAGTATGATAAATCTCTTATGCATGCATGTATATATAGAAGAGTATGAGATATTTGTAGTTTGCAATATTGACTAGATTTGTCCAAAAGGGGGGGGGGGGTCGTTTGCCGTGGAATTCAAAGGGAAAACAAGGTGGTGGGTAACAAGGAACTTAATGGTTATGTTTATGTGTTTTATGGGTTCCCCTATGTAGGAATATCTCATGAAGTTTAGGGATGTTGTTCCTTAGCTTATTTTTTTTATTCTTTTTAGTTTACTTGCATTTTATAAAGGAAAGTATAAGTAAAACTTTTTAATTAAAAGTAAGTGTAGTTTGTTATTATAAAATTTTACTTTGTAAAGTCTGGTATTTTGTAAAGTATTTGTTATTCTTGTATAATCATATGAGATGTGTAAAATATATACATATGCTAAAGTTTTATAAAACTTGGTCATTTTATTTAAACGTAGGTTATTTGTGAAGCGTACGTTAATTTTTAGGGTTCCGGAAAACATAAGTGTCATTATCGTGATACAGTAAACAATTTCACGTATCGATAAAAATACTTGTGAAACCGTTAATATTTTCTCAAAATAATTTCTTATCCTCTACGAGTTTGACGAAACAAATCATGTAGTGTGCTTATGCCCGTTTACGTTAATGGTCATTTTTTAGTATTACGCGATTAACTTAACGATTTCCATTAAAAACAAACGTACAATACTAAAAATAAAGTTGATAGAAATGTGTGTAATCTCCGTGAGAAATGAAACAAGAGTCTGTTGAGAGACCTTGAGTGCCTGGGGAGGTTTGTGCTTAGCGTCACTGGGTCCATGACTGTCTTCAATGTCAGACAACACCTGAGTGTTTCTGACAGCATATGTATTGACCCGGTTTCTGCCTAAGTGTATGGAGGGCTTCTTTATTTTCACCCTTTATCCTTACATTTCTTTTTCATTCTTCAACCCCTTCAATGCTTACCGAGACTTCATAACTAACACCTTGTTGGGTTTGTTCCAGTGTTAGCTCCATCTCAGTCGGCATTATTCCCTATTCTCACTTTTTCTCCTTTTTAATCATACCTAAGGACTTCTACACTAACTAGTGGATATCCCTGGGTAGATCCCTCCGGTTCTGGCTGGATCATGGGATCTGAATACCTAAGCCTAACCGCCTTATAACTTCATAAATTTAAGAACATGGTCGGTCTTTTGGGTATTTCATCACGATCCTTCCAAAAACATTGAAAATTTCAATCAAAGTGTTTGATATAAATATCAAAAGATTTACACTTTGAGAGTTTTTCATCATCACTAAAAGCTCCCCCTTAACATGTGCATCGTAATCGTAGTACATGCTAGGTGTGGAGTGCATTGAGTCCATTTTATTTGATCACTTCTGTCAATATACATTAAGTCCAGGTTAATCACATTTTCTCCCCTTATCCAAAATGTTAATCCCTTGATATTTTGGATATCAATTGATTAACCGTTCGGGGACAAAATGATATATTCTAGCAGAATGGAACATATTATTGCTCCCCCTCAACGTTTGAGGGTTTATAAGACAGTGCTGAGTACAATAATTTGAAAGATTTTGAATTTACTAAGAAATTCTTGAAAATTTTGTACTCGAGCACTCCTTATTATCACCATTAAGTCTACACTTTATATATTCACAAGATTATTATATACGAGGTTTGACCTGAATGATGAGAACATCATATGATAGAATCATATGGTTCTTTTGATGCAGCCGTAGGTCTCCTTCGTACAATCTCCCACCAACGAACTTTCTAAGCTCCTCATTAACCTTCTTTCTTTCAAGAGGTTGTCAATCTGATCTTTCTCTGTTCAAGCACTCTTCAGCGTTGCTTCAACTTTCTTTCCAAGTTATGAAAGTCTTTGCATTAAACTTCGAGGATAAAACAGATTCAGATACATATGTAACTTGAGCTTGTGAGGTTGGTGTGTCGGTGTTGAAGTTGTCTTAGCTTCCCCCTAAACCAGCAATCCTTTCTTGAGTAGATTCAGAACTTTCTTGCAAGCCGCATCAAGCAGTCTTGATGTATAAAGCCCAGATATCCGAAGTACACAAGTAACTCGAAGCCGCAACACCAAAGTCAATTAAGTCCCGGATGTCCGTATTTCTCCTTACATGATAGTGATGATATAAATTGTAACACCAAAGACAACTAAGTCCCGGATGTCACAATTATTCCTTCTTAAGTAGTCGAAATGGAAACACCTAAGTCAATTAAGTCCTAAATGTACTCATTTCTTTCTGCAGAATACTGACTAACTTAAGGAAACATCATACCTATGTGAACCTCTTTTATCACATATTTCTACTTCTTTTAAGAATAAGCTTAGTGATTAACCGTTTAAGGAAGCCTTTATTGAATCAGTAACCAATCTTCTCACGCTTAGAATAAATCTTCTTACAACACTTCCCCCTAGTATCTTAAATGATGCATACTTGAAATCACAAGATATCTCTACCCCCATGTAGTTGAAATAGTGCACCCGAAAGTAACAAGTTAAACACTGATTTTCTCTGCGGTTATGACATTTGTCTTCCCGGAATGACCTAAAATAAGAATAGGGTATGAATTCTATCACGTGTACTCATTATCTTTCTTGTATATCTATTCCTTCCCCCTTGCTGGTTTCGATACCTCGGAATCAGCAAAACCTAGTACGCACATATACTAGAGATCGTGTTCGAAGAATTGATAAGCTTAAATCTATTCCGTGAGAATCAACTAAGTCTTAAATTGCAAATAAGTCCATAAAGTTTGAAACATATGACATATAAAGCCCTTGTAGTTAATATAAATTAACTCTCCTTTAAAATGTTATCCGTCATTATAAAAAAACTTTATCTGTTTATTCCGTGACTTATTTTGAAAGACCATTTTAAAAGATTATTTGATGACGAATTCTCCCCCTCAAATAATGACCCGTTTTCTATTTAAAGAGTTGTTGTCATTGAGTGAGTGGTCGAATTGTCTGTGAAAATCTTTTTGTTATTACTGAAAACACTGATTCATTGTGAAGACAACTTTTTACCAATAAAAATAAGATTTCTCTTATTTTAACACATAAGTGCACTGACACGTACACTTATGGTAATATAGGAAGCACGGGTTATGTTGCAAAGTAAACACAAGCCTTTGAATGAATATAAAGTAATTCATTCCCGAGAAAATAAATTCCCGTTGTGAGGTCAAGTTGTCTTTTTGACGACATACTTGCCTTGAAGATGATGACCGGGTTGCTATCAGAAATAATAGCAAGCCATTTGGCATGTTTTGAAAACATTTGTAACTTCTGCTCGAACTTCATTTACAGCCTCGTATCATTATTGAATGACATTTCTAAGACCGTAAATGTTATCGATTTTCAGAAGACATGCCTTTATTACCTCTTTTTATATTTTTCTCATTTTTTAATTTTTTTCTTTGGTTTTTAAAATTTTATATTTTCGTATTTTGTTTTTATAAAAATTTGAAAAATGAAAAATCTTTTTGGTTTTTATGGATTTAAAATATATACATATTATACAGGATATTTGAATAGGTACCACTACTATTCATCAACTTCATCTGCCAATTGTTTCAGAGTCTCCGGCGTAAAACTTCGCATTCCCAGCTTGTTGATAAGAAATTCAATTCTTTCTCTTGCAAGGGCTTTTATAAAGATGTCCGCTAGTTGATACTCTATATTGACAAAATAAAGTTCGATCACCCAGTGAAATCTGATGTCTATATGCTTCGACCTAGAATGTTGAACGTTGTTGCAGCATAAGGCAATAACGCTTTTGTTATCAAAGTACATTGGAATTTTATTGAATCTAAGGCCATAGTCGGTAAGTGTGATTTCATACAAAGGATTTGAGTTTAAGAGAGTTTATGACTTTAAATGAGAGCTTAAAAATGAGATTTAAAATATTAAAAACTGAATTGCACTAATTAAAGAAACTGATTACATTACTTAAAAAAGGAAAATTTACATTTAAGAAAAATACGAATTTAAGCTAGACTAAAAATTACTAAAAACCTAGATAAAAAACTGCTCGGTGTGTGAGAGGTGAGGTCCTATTTATAGGCTGCCTTGGAAGATTCTAGCCCTCTTGCCTTGCTCACCAAACTTTCAATCTCAACCAATCATTACTTCAATCATTTGAGCATCAATTGTAGCCGTTTGATCAAGCTGTGGACACCTGAGGATTGCCAGCGTGTCATTCTCTTATGGATGCATTTGTGCTTCTTTTGTGAATGTTTTAGCACAAAAACCCACATATTTTTGTGCTTTCTCTTCTTGTACATGATCCTCTCTTATGCGTCTTGGCCAATAGGAGCTTGATTTGACTGATTTGTCCATGATATTTTGATATAAACCACTTGAATAGACGTCCTTGACCCTCAATTTGGAAAAGCCCTATGATTTTGACCTTGGGTAAACACGGGGAAGATGGGTGAATAGTAAATGGGTTTGGCGCCCAAATTTTGACAGTTAAAACTGTTGGACTTTGGGAAGTTTGCACATTTAGCCCTTGTGTTCTATTTTCCATTTCCTAGCTATAAATAACTTTCGAAAAGTGCAAGATTAGCCCTTGTGGTTGTTATAAAAGGAAAGTGGGTTTTGTTTTGGGTTTGTTGACTTTTGTTGACCATCTTTGACTGATTTTGGCTGATTTTGACTGAGGCTTGGCTTTTCTGGCTTCGACTTTGATTCTTTGGCTTCTTTTTGTACTCTTTTAATTCTCGTGTCCGTGCTTGCTCGAATTTGACTGTATTCTTGTGATTTTTGACTTATCCGTTCCTGCACACACAAAACACAAATACAAGCATATTTTTGCCATTTTTGGTCTGTTTTGGGTTTATTTGGGTTGTCTTAGGCATAAATGGATACGTGTATTCTACACTTATCAAGCTCCCATACTTCAAGTCGTTCAAACTCATTAAGTTCTTCTTGCATTGCTTTAATCCAACATGCTTGAGTCAAAGCATCTTTATACGTCTTGGGTTCAACAGCAGTGAGGAAAGCATCGTAGTAACAGAAAAGAGCTTGCTCATGTAATTGCAGCCGAGTGGAAACTGGTCTTGCGAGTTCACCGATTATGTTTTCAAGTGGATGATCCTTAGTCCATTTGCTATTGTGTTCAGAAATTTAGTGATCAGGGTGCACAATTGTATGAATAGAATCCGATGATGAAGGTTGATCAGAAGGGATTTCTGGAATTGGAACACCAAAGTACGGATCATTACCCATATGTGCAACTTCAATATCATGATTATCTTCTTCAACATCGTTCGGAATGACGGGAGGTTCGGTTTCGGGTGTTGTTTGAGAATTACTTGGAGATGGTGCATCTTTGTCAACTGTAGTTGATGAAGGTGAACCGGTTGAGTCAGCAAGAACTGGAGCAATTACTTCATTAATTGGAGCAACAACTTCAGGAGCTGGATGATCAACACTAGGTGAAGGATTGAGAAATTCATCGAACAACGGTTGAAACAGCATATCCCAGTCAGTTCGCGAAGGTGGTACAAACGGTGTTGAAGGATGAGGGTTTGGCACGAGTCCTGAACTGATTGTTGCAGGAGTCATTTCATGAAGTGCGGGTCCTGAACTGCTGTGTTCAGAAGCCATTGCAGTCAGCTCATCAAAGTCAACGTGAATGGTTTCAATAAAGAAAACTTGACCTCTCAACGGGAATTTATTCTCGGGCATGGTCTACTTTATGACCATGCAAAGGCTTGTGTTTACTTTGCAACACAACCCGTGCTTCCTATATTTCCATAAGTGTACGTGTCAGTGCGTTTTTGTGTTAAAATAAGAGAAATCTTATTTTTATTGGTAAAAAGTTATCTTCATAATGAATCAGTGTTTTCAGTAATCAAATAAGATTTTTTAAGAATTTGGACCATTAAACCAATGAAAACAACTCCTTTAAATAGAAAACGGTAGGTCATTTTTTGAGGGGAGAATTCGTCATCAAATTAATATTTTTAAACGATTGTTTACACAATATACAGTCACGGAATTAACGGATAAAGTTTTTAATAATGATGGATCATAATTTAAGGGGAGTTAATGGATTTTAACTACACAAGCGTTAGATGTCATGTGTTTAAAACTTTATGGACTTATTTGCAATATAATACTTAGTTGATTCTCACAGAATAGATTTAATCTTATCAATTCTTCGAACACGATCTCGAGTATATGTGCGTACTAGGTTTTGCTAATTCCGAGGTATCAAAACCAGCAAGGGGGAAGGAATAGATATACAAGAAAAAGAGAAGAGTACACGTGATTGAATTTCATACCCTCTCGTTCTTCATTTTAGGTCATTTGGAAGAACAAATTCATAACCGAGAGAAAATCTGTGTTTAACTTGTTTCTTTCGGGTGCACTTTTTTCAACTACCATTTGGGTAGAGATCTCTTGTGACTTCAAGTATGCATCATATAAGATACTAGGGGGAAGTGTTGTAAGAAGATTTATTCTAAGCGTGAGAAGATTGGTTATTGATTCAATAAAGGCTTCCTTAAACGATTAATCACTAAGCTTATTGTTAAGACGAGTAGAAATATTTGATAAAAGAGGTACACATAGATATGATGATTCCTTTAGATAGTCACTATCCTGTAGGAAGAAATGTGACTATGTGTGGGACTTAGCTGAGTGCTTATGGGTTATAATTTAGAATACTTAATAGGGATGATATTTTGGTAATTAAATCCGAGAATTAATGAATTTGGTGTTACAAGACATATCATCACTATCCTAAAGAGAGAAATGCGCTCATCCGAGACTTAATTGACTTTGGTGTTGCGGTATCAAATTCTTAAAAGGGTTAATTGTGTACTCCAGATATCTGGGCTTTATACATCAAGACTGCTTGATGCGGCTTCCAAGAAAGTTTTGAATCTACTCAAGAAAGGATTGCTGGTTTAGGGGGAAGCTAAGACAACATCAACACCGACATCACCAACCTCACAATCTCAAGTTACATATGTATCTGAATTTGTTCTATCCTCGAAGTTTGATGCAAAGAGTTTCATAACTTGGAAAGAAAGTTGAAGCAACGCCAAAGTGGCTTTGAAACGGGTTAGATCCGGATAGGAAAACCATTGATTGAAAGAAGAAGGTTAATGAGGAGGTTGAAAAAAGGTTGTTGGTGGGGATTGTACGAAGGAGACCTACGTCTGCGATCTAAAGGGACCATATGATTTTCATCATATGTGTTCTCTTCATTCAGGTCAAAAATCTTGTTATATAAATAAAAATGATGAATATGTTAATAATTAGTATAGACTTTATGGTGATATTAAGGAGTGCGCTAGTACAAAATTTTCAAGAATTTCTTAGTAAATTCTAGAAAAATAAATTCAGAGATGTATTGTGTAACTGCGGGGGGCACTAGTCGATGTTAGTCCGTCTCAAAAGATTTTATAGGGGGGGTAGGGCAATTAAATATGTAATGTGTGTGAGGTGAGGGAGATGAATCGATTGTTGTACGGCCGAACGTTTAATCAATTGTATCCAAAAATATTAAGGGGTTAACATTTTGGGATAAGGGAGTGGACGAAAGGTGATTAAATATGGAATATATATTTGTATTGAAAGATGTGATCAAATAAATTGGGATCAATGCACTACACACACTACTGCATGCACTATAAAACGGCTGCTACATGTTTAAAGTGGGAGCTTTTAAGTGATGATGAGAAAAACTCTCAAAGTGTAAATCTTTTTGATTTTTTATATCAAAACACTTGGAATGAATTTTCAATGGTTTGAAGGTTGTGAATGGAATACAAAAGGACCGGCCCATGTTCTTAAGTTATGGAGATATAGGTGGTTACGGCATAGGTATTAAAAAATCCCATGATCCAGCCAGAAAAAAACACGAGGGATCTACCCAGGGATATACAATTGTTTGGATATCCACTAGTTAGTGTAGAAGTCCTTAGGTATGATAAAAGGAGAAAAAGTAAGAAAAGGGAATAATGTCGACTGAGATGGAGCTAACACTGGAACAAACCCAACAAGGTGTTAGTTATGAAGTCTCGGTAAGCATTGAAGGGGTTGAAGAATGAAAAAGAAATGTAAGGATAAAGGGTGTAAAGAAAGAAGCCCTCCATACACTTAGGCAGAAACTGGGTCAATACATAAACTGTCAGAAACACTAAGGTGTTGTCTGACATTGAAGACTGTCATGGACCCAGTGACGCTATGCACAACCCTCCCTAGCCACTCAAGGTCTCTCAAAAGACTCTTGTTTCATTTCTCATGGAGATTACACGCATTTCTATCGACTTTCTCACTCCGAGTTAGTTGATATTGAAAAGGTGGCAGTCTGCTCCAGCCTCCGATCACTAAAATCAAAGTGCACTATTGAGTCTAGAGCCAAAAGAGATCATCCATAAATCTCATTAGGACACTTGTCAAATTCTGCTTGCTAAGTCACACAATGTGAATTACAAGATATATATTAAGAGTCCTACGCATTATCCTTGTGATTTTGCCAGAACATCAGAGTGAATTCATTCACAATAAAGATGGAAATCTTGCTTGAGCCAGCATTAAACAAGCTCAGGGTAGGTAACTTATACGATTCTATACGAATCAAACTTGTGACAACTGGAAAGAAACGATGGTGCGATTCTATAAGAACTTGTTCTAGGTTATGAATTGACGATTGATGATGAATTTTTGAAATGATTAACACTCTTGATGTGTCACAAAACCACTTTAGCAAGTGACACGTTGATTGATTTTCAAATCGATTTTTCTATTTCAATCGGTGAGATAGTAACTCACTGGTTCACTCTTATCGTGCTGTCTGCTTTGAGACGTTCCGATAATGAGAACATGCTGAGTTTGATGAATCTAATGCAAATGTGTTAGAAAGATTCTATACTTCAGCTGGAAATCCTGTCAAGGAGATTCTTCTTAAATTGAATCTACCTGATCACAGGTCGATCCTCACGGATTCGAAGGTTACTCCAACCAAACACGGACGAATGACAAAGCCATATTCGTCCCCCCGCTTTATTGCTAACTGTTTTAATGCAGGATACTTAAAGATGGTGGTGAAGGTACCTGATTCTAGCTGACTCACAAGATTCATAACCACATGCTCATACCCGACCGACAAACATAAAGACATCATGAAAGCTCAAGTACATGTGTCAAGACTTCCGCTACTCTGATACCGAACGTCTTTCTTAAAGTGACGAAGTGTTAAAGTTAAAGAATTTCAAGAAAGATGCAACATTAAAGCTTTCCAAGTCAACAAATCAAGAATGGTATGAGCATGTCGGTCCAGAAGTCACAAGATCACAAGATGACAAAGTCACAAGATGGCGAAACAAGATTATGCTTGGTTGATGATCTCACAGTGCTCAAGATCACATCTCCACTTACAAGTAAAGATAAAGGAACAAGCTCGAGCCTAAAGTCAATGATCACTACAACATACTCACAGGAGAATGTCAAAAGGACGAGCTAAAGTCTAAAGACAAAGCATTGTATGCTAGGCTTAAAGATTTGTAAAATGGAGTGACCTCCCTTAGGGGGAGATTGTTGGAAACACAAAAAGTGTTGGTCACTTCCAAGTTGTAATAGTCTTAGCTCGTAGTTAGTGAAATGATTAGATTAGTAATCTAGTCCGGCCCAAGGCCCATGAGAAGCCCATCATAGCCCATGGGCCGGCCATCCATGTAGTATATAAGCCCTCTCCTAGCCTTGAAGAGGGGTTGGTTGTTTTCATTTTCTATATTTTCACACATAATACAATTCATCCATTCCATGTTACTTTCTCTCTCTAAAATCATCCAACCCACTCTCTCTCTCTAGTTCTTGTCTTAATATCATAAGATTACTTGCATCCTACAGTTTAGCATCTAAGTAATTAGATAGAAAAAACCCCCTTTTAAAAACCTAAAAGGCTTAAGTTGATCAACTACATCTGTGTATGCTTACAAAATTGGAAAGCAATCTCACGCTAGTCATAAGGATAAGAATATAGTCTTAATGACTAGATGCTTAGAACTCCTTCATATTGATCACTTTGTCATCCGACTACGGAGTTTCGATGAAACCGTTTACAAAACACACCTTAGTCATAGTAGATGACTACTCTAGGTACACTTGGACTAGATTCCTTAAGGACAAAACTGAAGCTTTTGATCAATTCGAAGTATTTAGTAAGAAAATTAAAAACCAATTAGGATGTACAATAGTGTCAATAAAAACCGACCACGGTAGGTAATTTGATAATGAGGTGCAATTTGAAGAGTTTTGTAATGCTAATGGTATTACACAGTAACCTTCCAGCTCCACACACTTCCTCAATCAAATGTCGTGGATTGAGAGAAAAATAGGACACTTCAAGAAATGAGTAGGACTATGTTGAATGAGCAATCGTTACCACAAAAGTTTTGGTGTAACGCAGTAGACACTTCAACATACATTCTCAACCGAATCCTAATTAGAGCCATCTTAGGAAAAACACCTTACAAACTCTTAAGAGGTAGAAAACCTACTCTAAATTACTTTAGAGTGTTTGGAAGCAAGTGCTTCATTTTAAACGAAGCAATTAAGGTTACCGAAAAGAAAAACCTAGAAAATGACATTGAGGATGAAACTTTAGAGATTGATGAAATAGTCAATATTAAGGAATCTAGGAACCATCCATTAGAAAATGTCATAGGAAACCTTAACCAAAGAACCCTTAGATCACAAGCCCAAAACCAAAGTAACTTCTTTTGTTTTATATCAACTATAGAACCTAAGAATGTGAATGAAGCCTTAACGGATGATAGTTGGATAGTCGCTATGCAAGAAGAATTAAATCAATTCATTGCTAACAACGTTTGGGAGTTAGTTCCATAACCTAGGAATATGACAATTATAGGAACTAAGTGGGTGTTTAGAAATAAGTTAGACGAGAACGGTATTGTTTCTCAAAATAAGGCTAGGTTAGTTTCTCAAGGCTATAATCAACAAGAGGGCATCGATTATGATGAAACTTATGCCCCAGTTGCTAGACTTGAGTCAATTAGGATACTATTAGCTTATGCTTGTGCTTTAGACTTTAAACTATTCCAAATGGATGTAAAAAGTGCATTTCTGAATGGTTTTATCAATGAGGAGGTATACGTGGCACAACCTCCAGGATTCATTGACTTTGAAAAACCG
>BQNB010106486.1:3055-21427 GCA_026074375.1 Tanacetum coccineum | reverse complement strand
TCATATATAACTGATAGATTGTACATCATCTAACTTAATAGATGGATATTTACATTTATGAAAATTATGGGTTGTTATATTGATCCCTCTTAAGTTATTTCACATGCATTTAATATACTCTTAGGGGCCTTGTAATAGTCTTCATACTACCTTACTTGTGCGTTGTCTTAACGGAATATTAAATAGACGACGGGTTCGTGTAATCCGTTCATGCCCTAGGAAATACTTACACAGATCATCACAAGTGTGACAAAGTAACGGCTCTAGGAGAAGCAATCTGAGAAGTAGTGCATGATTAGGTAAATACATTTAATTATCATAAAGTCATCACCAGTAGTATAGATTATAATTAGTTTAGTTATTAGTTAAACAAACCAACCTCTCAAACCATAGATTTACCTGTTTTCATAAAATATAAAAATACAAAAATAATCTTCCCTTAACCTCAGGAATTCTGTTGGACCGTGATCAAGCCTTCCAAATTTATTCCCCTAGAGAACGATAACAACCCCCGAGTCTTGCTTATACTACTACTACAATGGTTAGGTACTCAGCCGAGGGAGTTGTAAAACTTCTTGTTGAAGTCATTACGATGACCGCATCAGTAATAAGAGCTCGTGATGAGCGAAGAAAAATATATAATAAGGTTGGGGATCGTAGAAAGCTAAAAATAAGAGACTTGGGTATTGGGAAAGATATATCTCTTGATGATGATGTGGGAAAGGAAAGATATTGGGATCGAGGTGATAGGTATGCCCAAAAAAGAGAATATAGAGTTCGCGACGAGGGAATGGAAAGAGATGATGATGATGCGGGAAAGGAAAGATATTCGGATCGAGGTGATAGCTTTCATGATCTAAAACATGACGGGGGTAATGATGATACACGAAATCAAAAATAAAACTAAGATGATAGAGGCCATGATAAGGGAAGGGAAAGATATCAAGATCGAGTTAATAGGTATGGCCGAAAAAGAGATTATAGAAGGGAACAGATACAGGGTTGGGCATGGTAGAATACGAGCGAGGTAGGGATGAAAGAAAGTGCAAATTTTCTTGGATTGTTCATGTGTATCTTTTATGTCTGAAAAGTTACACAGAATAACAAAAAAAAAGTATTTTACACTGTAACACCCCCAAAATATGATACGCAGCGGAATACAACATTTGGGGTGCTACTTCACGATACAATCACACAAGTCATAACAAACAACTATAAAAGAGATGTTTGTTAAATAAATTTCATTTATTTCGTTTGAAAAGAATCAGAGTACAAAGGTCCCAAAACAACCATAGAAAATTTGTTTCTACATGTCACATCATGACTTGGTTTTTAAAATATTCCTATCATTTGTTGACACAAGTTCACCGAGTCACCGTCCTTGATATCCGCGTTCCGTCCCATCCAAGCCATGTTGATCCCACTTCAATAGATCGAATTCCTTAAGCTTGTTTAAGGTTTAGTTATATTAGATAAATCTAACACAACTATAGTAGAAACTGGGTTTGAATGTATTAAAGATTATGCGGAATCTAATCTTTAATATTAAGAAAAATTATCAATGAAACAGTAATTCAATGAACATACAATTCAACAAATAAGCTTTAATATTATTAATGATAATAATACGAATACTCTTAAAGTATTAGGGTTACAAAGACCTTGAAGCTAAGAATTATACGACTAAGATTGATTTTTGGTTTTGGTTCTGGTACATTAAACTCTATGCCCTAGGACCTCCTTTTATACACCAAGGAGTCCTAGTCGGCTTACAATACTTCCCTAAGTATCTAAATCTTTTCTATAAACAACTAATGCATATCATATAAGCAGTACTAACTAGCAGCATTAACTTGATATTCACTAGTAGTAGTAACTTTAAGCATATTTTCACTAGCAGCATTAACTTCAGCTGAGCAGTCTTAACTTTGTACTAACAGTAGTAACTACTTAGCATATTTTCTTTGAAGTCTCTGAGCAGTACTAACTCTATCTGAGCAGCATTAACACAAACATGAGCAGCAGTAATTCAAACAACATCAAGAAGACTTTTAATCCCAACAGTACTTCACAGTCTAAGCAAAATTTTCAAAGTTCTTCAACGACGTTCATAGATTTTCAAGATTTGTGCTTAAGACAAGAATTTCTCAAGTATATAAGTGTACATGATAATGATGCTTCTAAGAGTTCGCAACCATTATAGGGGGAAACGTGTACTTTGAAGTTATCAGTTTAACTTCTAGGGAGAAATAGTGTATTCTACTTCACTTAGTATGGTTTGTGTGACGTATTCTGTAAGCGTAAGAAGATTTTTTGCTGATCTCTTGCATGTTCTCCCGAACGGATATCCACCAAGACCAAATGTCATGAAACAGTATAGAAGTAGTATTATTTTGTATGATTGGCTTCTTCTTCTACAAAATTCTGTTGTGCACCTTAATGACAAAGATAGAAGATTGTTCAAGCTACATTAAAGTTTCAGAATCTGCTCAAGATACGGATGTTGGTTTGGGGGAAGCTGATTCAGAAACTTTGCCAAAAAGGAGTCTAGGAAGGAAGTTTTTCAAGACATGTTGCATGAATTAGGGGGGAAGTTAATCCAACTCATGCGTACTACAATGATTCTTGAACAAGTAAAGATACTAAAGATCCAAGCTGGAGTACAAGTATGAAGACCAGAAGACACAGAAGACATCTTTAGCTTTGGAAGCACTTTGAAAGACTTTATTTTGTTGTATCTGTACTTGTTAGGAACATTGTAAGTAATTCTGTATGTCTACATATTAGGGGAAGATTGTTATCCTTAAAATATAAAGACTTATATGGAATTACATTAGTTTATTAATAGTCTGATAAGCAAGGACTAGAAATGACATTAGATGATAGTTAGGCATATCACGGACTATATATACTCTCCTAGACTTCACTAGGAGGGTGAGGAAATCATTTGTATCATAAAGAGTGTGTGTTTCTCTCTCTAGAAAACACACATATCTTTTCCTCTGTACTATTTTCTCTCAATCTAATAAATATGGCTTATTACTTATTCTTTCCTCCTTGACCTCCGGATTGTTCCTAGTTAGTGAATATTATATGTTAATAATATTGACTTGTACGTTTAACATCTCATGTATAACAATATCATCTCGACTAATTCGTTTAACATTTAATGTATATCAATACCATCTCGACTCATCCGTTTAACATGTCTTGCATAATGATATCATCTAGACTCGTCCGTTTTACATCTGATGTATAACGATATCATCTCGACTCTTCCATTTAACATTTCTTATACATCTATATCATCTTGACTCATCCATTTAACATATCATGTGTAATGATATCATCTTGACTCGTCCGTTCAACATCTGATGTATATCAATACTATCTCGACTCATCCGTTTAACATGTCTTGTATATGAATATCATATCGACTCATGCGTTTAACATCTCATGTATAATGATACAATCTCGAGTCATCCGTTTAACATGTCTCATATAACGATATCATATCGACTCGTCCGTTTAACATCTCATGTATAACGATATCATCTCGACTCGTCCGTTTAACAACTTATGTATAACGATATCCTCTCGACTCATCCGTTTAACATCTTAGGAATATCAATACCATCTCAAGTCATCCATTTAACATGTCTCGTATAATGATATCATATTGACTAATTCATGTAACATCTGATACGTACATACGACATACAAACGATAACTACATCAACCCAAAACGATACCTACATCAACCCAGAACAATACCTACGATAACATCATTAACGTTTAGGACGATATAGTATCTTTAGAAATTTATTAATATATAAAGTTTTAATGTTAATATTTTAATATAAAAATTTTACTTAAATACTTTTAATTAAATAACTTTAATTATATATTTTTGTAAACACATTTTTAACTAAAAATAACATATTTTTTATGAAAATTTACCATGGAGAGAACATGTCCTCGCAATTTTTTAACATGTCCTCGAGAATAATTTTGGCAATTTCCTTCAAGGTTTTTATTATCCCGCCAAATCACTAAAAGACAAAAATTTGAGAGCTTTGCCAAGGACATGTCTTCGGCAAAAGTCGTCGGCAAAGAAGAAAAAGTAAATAGGAGATATGAGTATCAACACTTAGCAAAAAATGAGTTATAACAAAAAAATACCACCACTGGCGATTATCACAACACCACCACCTCTATCGTCACATAACCATCTCTAGTACTATACTACCTTCTTACACCTTCACCGACAGCCACCACCACCGGCAAACACCACCACACTTGCACACGAGCACTTTTCCCCTCCTCATCCTCTATACTTTAATTCTTTTCTTCTTTGCCTCTACACTTTAATTTTTTTCTTCTCTTCCTCCCCCTCTACACACGAAACAGCTACCTCTATGGATTAGGTAAAGATTTTGATTTTTGCTATTTTTTTCAATTTTTGATAAAAAAATTAAACATATTGAATTTTGGTAGTTTAACAGATTTATGGTTGTTAAACAACTTATGTTATTATTTTTTTGGCAGGTTGTCGACAAGCCGAGAACAAGCCAACAATAACTAGCCAAGACCACAGCAAAAGGTAATGTATTACCTTGGTATTTCTTTTTTAGTTTCCTTTTGATATCCCCGATGACATGTCATCGCAAATGTTTATGCTCTCTTTTTATACACATGATATTGTTTTCACAACTGAGACCACAACCGATAACCTAAGCCGAGACCACGGTATGTGCTCTTATTTGTTACACATGATATTGTTTTCTCATATGTTAGTTATTTGTAGAATGTATGTGAATATGACTATGCGGATAACTTAGTTATGTGCTCTCATTTTATACTTAGTTATGTTAATCTGGATAACTTAGTTATGTGATAGACGGTTGTGTTATATGGAGTGTATGTGATAGATGGGTTGTGTTATATGAAGTGTATATGATAGACGAGTATGTTATATGAAATGTATGCGAATATGACTATATGGATAACTTAGTTATGTGCTTTCTTTTTATACTTAGTTATGTTAATGTGGAGACTTAGTTATGTAATAGACGGGTTGTATTATGTGGAGTGTATGTGATAGCGGGGTTGTGTTATATGGAATATATGTGATAGACGAATTGTGTTATATGGAGTATATGTGATAAAAGGGTATGTTATATGGAATGTATGTGAATATCACTATGCGAACAAGTATGTTTTAGGATTTTAGTGATTAATTTGGGAAAGTCCTCGTCTGAAGTTAATCATCCTATATAAAACCCGTCCAAAATTACATTATTAGAAATTAATTTTGGAAAGTCCCTTGTTTGGGACTACTTTTTGAATGTTTTGTCTCATTTAGAATATGGATGCGTATAACTGGTTTACTATTTGAGATGATTTTGACAGTGTTTTCCATTTACTCCTATGAATATGTCTTTAATACACATATTTGAGGAGTTGAGAGGAAATGCTGCCAATTTTTCTCAAATAGTAAATCAGTTATACGCATTCATATATGAGATGAATCATTTAAAGATTGGGTTAGGATTGCCTTTCATATTTGCACTGAGTGAACAAAACAACTCGTAATAATTCCACCTTTATTACATTTGTAATGATTCAATGTTTATGTGTTTTGTAACATTCCGTATTTTCAGGTCATTTACGACGTCATATATTTTACTAATTATTTTTTTTTCTCTTCGTACGCGTTTACTTTTAATTCTTATTATATATAGTTAAATCGCGTAAACTAAAAATCAACAATTAGCGTAAACGGACACCAAACGAATTAAAGTTTTCGCCAAACAAGCAATATATTATTTTTACGAAAGTAATAATCAACTTTTTATATTTCATTTTTATTGGTTACGTAAAATTATTACGTTTTGCGATAAAGTAAGTTTAGGCATACCCGGAACCACAAAAATAATTCTACGCTTCAACAAATACCCACATTTATACCCAATACATAAAAGTTATAAAAATATATCATATGTATCATACATATGCCGAATTTATAGCTATGTATACAAAGAAATATAAGAAAAATTCTTCCAAGTAGTCTTTGTACATCCTATCTCCATTAAACATGGCCATACCATGTTCCTTTGACTCAAGACATGAAAACAAGAATCCCTAAAACCCTCTAGGTGTTTTGTTGAACACTATTGGTAAATTTTGACCAAGACTTCACATATAAGGTGCAAGTAAGTGGCATTGCTAATTCTACCTTGCATTTAAAACAAGCCATACTTTGTTTCAATTGACACTATCTTATTCTTAATACCATGAAACTTGTCTCTATTGTACAATATTGCTCCTTTTTGACCAAAACTTTCCCAATATACTTGCAAGTAACTTATATATAGAGGTTATATATACCAGCATAACAATTTGTATTAACTCAAATCTCTTTCTTTCTCTCATTCCAACCCACGGCTCAATAAGCCTCTCCATAATAATTCCCACTTTGATTTTACAAATCCATACAAACTAATATAACTCATCATACCTTAGGTTCCTAAGATGGTTCCAGCAATTGGTTATAACATATTCAAGATTTAATTCAAGAAAAGGGAAGCTAAGTTTATTTAGTAAACTAGGGTTTTCTTTGGCGCAAGCTTTGGATTTTTATCTAAACAAGGGTTTATATTACATGATCATCATCTTCACTAAACATAAGGTCATTTGAACCCACTTTTATGTTCTTTCAATATTCATTTTTTGCCTTTTCGTTAGTTCTATTGGTAGCTTGAATCAACCCATGTAGGAATTATTTAACATGTATATGGAGTTTTTACTTGTATTGATCATTTTTGCACCTATTATATTTGTTGAGATTAGTGCTAATATCATGTTAATTAAAAGGGTGAGAAAGTATTGTACCATATTAAGTTGGTGTTGTTAAAATATGATTAACTCCAAAAGTAGTAAGGTATAAAAAGCAAGGTTAAATGGAAATTCAACAGGTACTCAAAGATTTCTGTCAAAATTCGGTACATTTAAACAATTATTTTATGTTTTTAAAGTAGTATGATTCACGACATTTCGAAGTGTATAGAACGTGTCAAACGGATTTATAACGAAAAATAGTCTAAGCGGAAAACGATCGGTATCTTTTCGAGGTATTAAAAACCAGCATTTGTTAAGTTAGTGGTTTCTGTAGGATTTTTAAGATGTATTTGCTGGCACTTGAGAGCCACTACTGTCGTTTCGGCCTTCGGCCGAAACATGAAAGTCGTTCGGGAAGGTCGTTTTACTTCACGCGAGGTTCTTTAAGTCTAAAAGCGAGTGATAACGGGTCGTAAGGCAGGGGCAAAATCTGGCTTTTTGGTACTTTATACACGCATCAGATCTGATGCGTTTGTGCTTGAGTTGCTTTTTGCACCATTTTTCGGGTCGAGTTTCGAGTCTCGGACAGAAACTGAAAGTTGTTCAAAAGATCGTTTCGCATAAATTCTCTTTAGAACCCGAGTCATGAAAATGTGATTTAGTGGGTCATTATAGTCGGGTCGGTTTTTTTTACACCCATACTACCAGCAGTAATAACTATAACTACTAGGAGTAACTAATACACTACCAGGAGTTACTAATATACCTACCAGTTGTAATAACTATAAAATACCAGGAGTAACTAAACACTGTAACAAGGATGTAAACTAAATACCTACCTGGAAAATAACTTATAATTACATTATTCAGATATTTATCAAATGTTTTACAATTATATACTATGTTTTCACTCAACAATTAGATGGTGATTTGCTTAAATAGACGTCTATGTCTTTGTTGAGATTACTCAATGTGTATTGTACTTATACGACCTATATTGGCATTAGGTTGCATTCCGTTTGTTTCCGTGACGCATTTTTATTGTGTTTTACTTCGCTGTTTATCATTTACTCCTAGGTGAGTTCATAGTCCTGCTTTTCAATCTTTGTAATGTTTTATAACCCGCGAGGGGAGAATACATGCTCGATTTACAAACTTGTATATTTTACTACAGTAACAATTACTTTTCAATACTATTGTGGGTTCATAGGCACCCACCTTTTCTCTTTTAATGGTTTTCTTAAACTGTTTTGAGGAGGTGAGAATAGTGCTCGTTTTACTACATAAAACTTATTTGATTTCTAGACGTAGAATTACATGGTTATTTTTACTAAAGCGTGACTTTTGTTTACTACATGATATGACATCGTTGAATACCTATATTTGAAACCGTGAATTTTAGTGGGGGGGGGGGGGTAAAAATCCAAAATTTTGGATTTGTGTTTATACGGACAAAAGTGTTTACTATTGGACACAAGTGTTTTTCAAAGTGTATGCTATCCAGATTACTGCCTGATTATTAATGCCTAAGTTACCTTATTGCCGTGAAGTCCCTATTTATCATGAACCGTTAATTGCTATTATAGTGAGCGCTAGTGTTATGGATAGATCTATCGGGACTGACAATCCCCACCTTTCCTTGGGTCACTAGTTTGATCAGGTGCATTTAACATTGAGAGGTGTCCGGGTGTTGGCAAGCATCCTATATTACGATTGGGGCAAAAATCTAGTTAAGGCTTCGGTGTCATGAGCTTAGTGCAATAATACAAAGTGTTGGACATGATGAATGTGTTTCTCTTGTCTACCTTACTTGTTTTGGACTTCGGAATACGTACTTAGTCCACCATTACTTCGATCTTGTGGTCCACTACTGAACATTACTAGATTTATTAAATCACTACTTGGATTTCGGATGGATTTCGGAAATAACACTTTTAAATGTTGTAACGCTACTTTTCTTCTGAAATATTTCTTAAATTATTTCAATACTGCTTTTTACTTAAACCTATGAATTCACCAACATTATTGTTGACGTTTTAGCATGTATTTTCAGGTTACTATTTTGCTAGTGGAGCATTGGGAGCATTCGAGTCGCGCGGATATATATTTTTGAAGGCTTAATAACTTGAGTACTATTTGACAAACGTTTTGACAATGTTTTCTAATACATTATAAATGGAACCTGTGTAACTCTGACATTTTTACTAAATTGAATGTGACATTTTATAAAACGTCTCTTTTGAGGTCGTTTTTTGTGACTTGTGCGTTTGGACTATGAAGTAGCACCCCATTGTTACCATTCCGCTGCGACCAGATTTTAGGGGTGTTACATGTTTAGTGTCGAATATTTTGAATGTGTTTAATTTATTTCATATTTTAACTAATTGCATCATTAAAACACGGTTATAATAATCGATAAGAATTGGAGCCTTTTAAAGAAACGTTGTTGAAAAAAAAATTAAAACGGTCTTGCCGCGTTCCTCGAGCATTGCAAGTCGTTATTGAATAGTTACGAAAATATAAAATGTCCATGTCGTCATTGTCGTAATGTAAGTTGGGTATCTATCGCCGATCTTAGAAGCCACATAGGCCAATATGGGTGGGACCTAATTTATCATACATGGTATAATCACTGTGAACTTAATCCTCCACTGGTAGTATGTAAAACAACACAACCTCATATGAGTGACATGGCTGCGTGCCTTAATGATCTTTGTGATATTCCTCCAAATAATGAACAAAATGAGCCAACTCAATGAAATATTGGTGAGACAAGTAACTAGATGACTCAAGCAACGACACTTCCTTAATGTAACGAGTTTAAAGAGTTATATTCCAGCGCCAAACCGGAATTGTACCTAGGTTGTGACTTTATGACCTCTACTAGACTTTATGGCATATTTTACGCATCTCAAGGTTAGCGGTAAATGGACTAATATTTAATTCAACGATATGCTAAAATTTCTCTAGGAGGCATTTCCTGCTAGGTTATGATACAAATTCCCACTGTTATACTATGAAATAAAGAAGACACTTAATATGATCGGGTTAGGGTAAGAGTCGATACATGCTTGTGCAAATGATTGCTTTTTATTTTAGGGGGAAGCTAACAAAGATTTTTAGATTTGTCTGATCTGTAAAACGAGTAGATGGAAATACAAGAATAAAACGGGGAAGAAAGTTCCTAACAAGGTGTTGTGTTACTTTACTTTGATTCCTAGACTAAAACGTATGTACAAGTCTAATCACACTACAAAGCATATGACTTGGCATGCGACTGAAAGTCTACGGAGAACGGTAAGATACAACACCCGGTTGATATTAAAGCATGGAAGAATTTTGAAAACTTGTATCCGAATTTGCAGAAGAAAAAAGAAACATTCGATTAGGTTTGATTGTTGATGTTTTCAATCCGTTCGGCAACCTTAGTCGTTCTTACAACAAGCGGCCAGCCATATTAACAACATAGAATATGCCTCCGTGGTTATGTATGAAAGAGATATCTTTTATGCTGACGTTGTTAATTCATGGCCCTAAATCATCGGGGAAGGACATTGATGTTTACTTGAGGCCTTTGATTGATGACCTACAGAAATTATGGAAAATCGAAGGTGTCGGGACTAGAGACGCTATTACAGGCACCAAATTCAATATGAATGCGATGCTTTTATGAACAATCAATGATTTTCTTGCTCGAAGTAGTTTGTCTGGGTGGAGTGGGCAAGGTTAGACGGCATGCCCTACATGTAATGAAGACAATCCTACTGAGCATAAGATAAACAAAACAGCTTATGTTGGTCATATAAGATTCTTAAAGAAGAACCATAAAACATTCAATGGTAAAACCGAAGCAAGAGATCCTCTTATAAAATTTACCAATGTTGATATCTTGACTCAACTTGAGAAATTACCCAGATGTACGACGGGGAAACATCCAAGTTTTGGGGGTGTGAAGTTAAAATATAATCCTAACGTCAAACTAAATTGGAGTAAATGATCTATTTTCTACGAGCTTATGTATTGGTCTTTTCTTACATTAAAACATAATTTAAATGTCATGCATATAAAAAAATGTGTTAGAGAGTTTTGTGGGCACTTTGTTAATGAACGACAAATCTAAAGACACCACTAAGGCAAGACAAGACTTGGAAGCTTTGGGTATTCAATAGGAGTTGTGGCTCGCCAACAAACAAAACGGGGAGTGCTTAAAGCCTCATGCTAAGTACTCCTTCATACTCGATGACAGAAAAAAGTTTTGTCAATTCATAAAAGCAGCTAAACTACCAGATGGTTTCGGATCCAACTTTATGCAAAAAGTAAACGATAGTGATAGCAATATAACGGCCATGAAGTCTTATGACTGTTATATAATGATGCAACGGTTACTTCGTTATGGACTTTAACAATACTTGGACCCAAACACTTAAACACCAATAATCGAACTTTGTTTATTCTTTAAGCAAATTTGTGCTCGAACTTTGATGGAGGATGACATGGTGAAAGCTAGAGACGAGTTGATCAATATTTTGTGTAGTCTCAAACAGATATATCCACTTTCTTTTTTGACATTATGATCCACTTAGTTATGCATTTACTTGAAGAGGCAATTGAAGGCGGGCATGTTCCCTTCTGTGGATGTATCCATTTATAATATACATGAAGAAGCTAAAAAATTATGTACTAAATAAAGCTAAGCCATAAGGTTCGATAGCGGAGGGTTATGTTGTAGACGAAGCATTAACTTTCTGTTCTTATTATTTTTAGGATGTTGAGACGAAATTTAATCATCTCGACCTTAATCCAGATGTCCCCGCCCAACAAGTCAATTTTAGGTGTTCCGATCACTATGTAGAAAGATTCGTAAACAAACATTTATTCGGTTAGATCGCCAAGAACTGAAGAAAGTAATATGGTATATACTTCATAACAGTCCTAAAATCAACACATATCTGACTGCGTTCGAGAGGTGCGTGTTTTTATTTTGAAATTTGTTTTTCCTAAGTTATCTTTTTGACGACTTATTCTAATATCATGAACATTTTCAAGGAATTTCGTAACAGTGACATGAGATAATATTTTCCTCGTTGGTTTGAGCTGAAGGTAAACTTATAGTATGTATTTCCCTATAAAAATAATGACTATTACTCATCTATATCTATTCTTATCTTTTTCATAGATCCGTAAACTTAACATAGACAAAGACCCAAGTTTTACTGCCGAGTTATTCGCTTTGGCTTGTGGACCAACACCAACTCCAATCTCAATCAACTCTTGCGTAGTCAATGGCGTGAGGTTTATTGTACACAACCGAGATCAACTCAAAACAACAGAATTTGTTCACCTAGTGAGAAGGATGAAGAAATGTATGATGGTCAGCTTGAAGAAATTCTAGATTTTGCGTTTACTTCATTCAAAGTTGTGTGGTTTCGAGTTAAGTGGTTCGACACTAGCAAAAAAGGACGTAAAGTCAAACGCTCTGTCATTGGAAACAACATAACTCAAATATTTGCATGTAGTGTTTCCTTTGAAGATCAACCTTACATTCTCACAACACAAGTAAAACAAATCTTCTACCTTGAAGATCCAACCAGAGGACCACTCCATTAGAAGGTCATCCAAGATGTGAATCATAAAAAGTTTTCGAACGGGGATGTCATTGTTGTAGAAGACGATCATGATGTTATACATAACAACAACTCATTTGATCTCGCATTGTCTGCTAATTTGAATGATTTGGATTTTGCGACCTTGAATATCGATGGTCAATCAACAGAAGTTGAGGCACCACCAGCAATCATTCATGTTGACACCGATGATAATTTTATTGATGATAAAGATGGCGTTCCTTATGATTTAGCAGATTTTGATAATGAAGTCCTCGCCAATTCTGATGATGATGATGAAGTTGTGACTGTTGTTTATTTTAGCGATGAGGAAGATTGATCTTAAATTGTAATTTGTAAAACGACACTTATTTGAATGAAATTGTTATGGATCGTTTAAATGTGTATATTTATATGAATGTGTAAGTATTTGAATGTGTGCATGCTTATATTAATTTGGTCATGAATTTCTATATGTTATTATACTTGTACTTTTACAGATGGCATTAAAAGTCGCTCGCAATCACGGTGGTGACGGTGTCGGTAACCCACCTCCTCATTCCATTCGGATTGGTAGCAGTTGCCAATTTCAGAATTTTTGGATTATTTTAAAAAAAACTTAAACTTGATCATTTGAATTTGTTATCATTATTTTATGACGTTATCTTTGGAGCCAAAAGAAGAAGGGGCAGGAGAGGAAGGGATGAAGGCAGGAAGGGGTGCGTAAAGCCACGATAAACAAAGAGCTCAAGAAATCCGTGGGGAATCATGGCCTGTAGGAGATTGACCTTGAGTGGGATGATCAAAAGACGTTCAATCATGTTGGTAAAAACCATGCGTGGTTCAGTAACTACGCGGCGAGCTGGTGAGGGAGTTCTCAATGCCCTATCTATCATGTCACGATATCGAAGAAGAGAAGAATGCGCACATCCAAGGGAGACTAATGGCCATTTATTTTATTCTCCTTTAATATTATTCTATTTTCGTGTTCATTTATTTAAATGTGTATATTTATTTAGATTTGTTTATTTATTTATATCTCTATATTTATTTTAGTTGTATTTGATTGCAATAATATTTTGACTTGGAGCGCCACATGCGTGGACAATGATGGACTACCATTGCGGAAGACATTGAAAATTATTCGCTAAGCACTATAGCGACAATAAGTATAACGAGTACTCGTCTTTCCTAGCGTATTAGAAGGCGAAATGTGGGGATTCTGTTGTAGATGTGATAAGAAGCCAACCTCCCCCAAACGTGGAGCGATTTGACTGGGATGAGCAGACTAAGTTTTGGCTTGACCCGCAGCACGTGCACCGAGCCGCTATCAATGCTCAGAACATGACTCAAAACACGATATTCAGCCACCATGGATCATGTTCATTGGCCGTCACTCGACATCAATACGTAAGACACATAATTATTTTACATATAGTTCATCATATACTCGGTGTTTGATGTGTCGTTGTTAATTTGTTTCATCTTATATACATGTATATATACAGGTTTGAGAGCCACAATAACGAGTACCCTTCCTTCATAGCCAGCTTCTACGACCAGCATACTCTTGAAGGCATATGGTTACATGAGGATGCACGGCTTCAATACGTAAGTATTATTTATTTCCAAACACGCATTTTAATGATTTATTGAAACATAATGTAGTTACCCTAACTAATATATTAATTTTTTTTTTTTTTTGTAACTACATAGGAAGCAATGATCAAGTTACGGGATTTGGGTGCCAATATGCCTACTGGGGTACCCTACACCGAGAAAGAGATACTTGCTATGGTGATAAAGGGCAAGCAGTGGGGCCACATAGCCAGGAGGGGTAGGAAGTTAGCTGGCATTAGCAAGTCAGAGGTCTTTAGCTCGCAGCCTCAAGGGACATACACGCAACCTCGAATTGATAAAATGCTACAGGAGAGAGACGAGCGGGTTGTTGAATTTGCACGAGAGGCTAAGGCCACACGACGTGAACTCAATAAGGTGATGTTCGTATTAAGGAGTAACCCCCAATGGGCCGAGTTAGTGAGCCAGATTCTTTCCCAAAGAAAGATTGGCAAGGGCAGCGGGAGTGGGGGCGGGAATGGCGATGGTGGGAGTCACTACAAGAAAAACTAGAACGGGCGACGAACTTTTCCCGGGCGACATTTGTCGCCCGGGAATATTTTTATTAAAATTTAGAAATACAAAATCACCGAAAATCCTGGCGGCAATTTTTCCCGCTCAGGTTTCCCGGGCGACATGTCGCCCGGGATAATGTATTTTATCAAAAAATTTAATTTTGCCTTTAAAATCATTATTATTTATAAAATATGTTTTATAACTATACATTTAAAAAGATACTTATAAAATATATAAATACTTATATAAAAAAACTACGTTTTCTAGGTTCGTTTCGGTCCGATATGCCGTATACTCTAACAAAAAATATAGTGTGTATTTTGTATGCCGATATGCCGTATTTTCTCGGTTCGGTCAGGATATGCACTACCCTTCTATAGTTGAACATGATGTATTGTATACTTTTTCAAGATGCACAAAAACAAACATTCATTTAGGTAAATATTATACATACCACTTCTAGTAACACAAACGACTTACAAACAGACACTTAAACATACGAATTACATTGCAAATGACAAACTACTCGAAATCATACGAATTACATTGCATGAAAAACTACTCCAAATCAAGTTTTTCCATTTCATTGAGAACTTCGTGAAATAGTGCAGCCGAATTAACTGTGTGTTGTTCCGGATGCATATGCATTTCCATTGTTGCCTTGAGTACACTTATCTTTCCACGCAAGTGTTTGCAGTTTGAGCACTCTCCATTTCTTGAAGATCTTAGAGAATAGTTTGTAGGTGTTGACGGTCCTGAAGAATAGCTTGGAGGAGTTGAAGGTCCTGAAGAATAGCTTGGAGGTGTTGAATGTCCTGCAGAGTAACTTGGAGTCGATGGAGCTCCAGAAGAACTCATCAATTCACGAAGTCGGGTCGCTTTCCATAAAAAAATCCACATCCAAAATGTTTCGGAGGCTTTTAAATAGTAAAGAAATTAATTCTTTTAACAACTAACCAGAATATTTATATATTACACAAATAAAAAATATGTGATTGTTTACCTTTGATTTTGGACATGCATAGTATAGTTTACCGTAACTCTCAGATTTATACGATTGTCGGAGAACTACATCTCCTTCAGCACACCTACACACAAAAGCTTCATGTGGCACCATCTTCACCATCTTTTTGTGGTTGTGATGGTAAGAGTGTGTGATACGTTTGTGGTTGTGATAGTATCTACTTCTATGGTATAAAATAGTTTTTGGCGCAAGTTTTTGGCGAGAGTATTTAGCGGGAGTATTTGGCGGGAGTTTTGGGCGGGAGTTTTTGCTAGGAGTTTTTGCCGGGAGTTTTGGGCGGTAGTTGTACAACGATAACATATCGACTGATCCGTTGAATATGTAATGTACAACGATAACATATCGACTCATCCATTGAACATTTAATGTACAACGATACCATAATGACTCGACCGTTGAACATCTAATGTACAACGATAACATATCGACTCATCCGTTGAACATCTAATGTACAACGATAACATATCGACTCATCCGTTGAACATCTAATGTACAACGATAACATATCGACTCATCCGTTGAACATATAATGTACAACGATAACATATCGACTCATCCGTTGAACATATAATGTACAACGATAACATATCGACTCATCCGTTGAACATATAATGTACAACGATAACATATAGACTCATCCGTTGAACATCTAATGTACAACGATAACATATCGACTCATCCGTTGAACATATAATGTACACCGATGACATGATGACTCATCCGTTGAACATATAATGTACAACGATAACATGATGACTCATCCGTTGAACATATAATGTACAACGATACCATATCGACTCATCCGTTGAACATCTAATGTACAACGATAACATATCGACTCATCCATTGAACATCTAATGTACAACGATAACATATCGACTCATCCATTGAACATATAATGTACAACGATAACATATCGACTCATCCGTTAAAAATCTAATGTACAACAATAACATGATGACTCATCCGTTGAATATCTAATGTACAACGATACCATATCGACTCATCCGTTGAACATCTAATGTACAACGATAACATATCGACTCATTCGTTGAACATATAATGTACAACGATAACATATCGACTCATCCGTTGAACATCTAATGTACAACGATAACATATCGACTCATCCGTTGAACATATAATGTACAACGATAACATATCGACTCATCCGTTGAACATCTAATGTACAACGATAACATATCGACTCATCCGTTGAACATCTAATGTACAACGATAACATATCGACTCATCCGTTGAACATCTAATGTACAACGATAACATATCGACTCATCCATTGAACATCTAATGTACAACGATAACATATCGACTCATCCGTTGAACATCTAATGTACAACGATAACATATCAACTCATCCGTTGAACATCTAATGTACAACGATAACATATCGACTCATCCGTTGAATATCTAATGTACAACGATAACATATCGACTCATCCGTTGAACATCTAATGTACAACGATAACATATCGACTCATCCGTTGAACATCTAATGTACAACGATAACATATCGACTCATCCGTTGAACATCTAATGTACAACGATAACATATCGACTCATCCGTTGAACATCTAATGTACAACGATAACATATCGACTCATCCGTTGAACATCTAATGTACAACGATAACATATCGACTCATCCGTTGAACATCTAATGTACAACGATAACATATCGACTCATCCGTTGAACATCTAATGTACAACGATAACATATCGACTCATCCGTTGAACATCTAATGTACAACGATAACATATCGACTCATCCGTTGAACATATAATGTACAACGATAACATATCGACTCATCCGTTGAACATCTAATGTACAACGATAACATATCGACTCATCCGTTGAACATCTAATGTACAACGATAACATATCGACTCATCCGTTGAACATCTAATGTACAACGATAACATATCGACTCATCCGTTGAACATCTAATGTACAACGATAACATATCGACTCATCCGTTGAACATCTAATGTACAACGATAACATATCGACTCATCCGTTGAACATATAATGTTCAACGATAACATATCGACTCATCCGTTGAACATATAATGTACAACGATAACATATCGACTCATCCGTTGAACATCTAATGTACAACGATAACATATCGACTCATCCGTTGAACATATAATGTACAACGATAACATATCGACTCATCCGTTGAACATCTAATGTACAACGATAACATATCGACTCATCCGTTGAACATCTAATGTACAACGATAACATATCGACTCATCCGTTGAACATATAATGTACAACGATAACATATCGACTCATCCGTTGAACATCTAATGTACAACGATAACATATCGACTCATCCGTTGAACATATAATGTACAACGATAACATATCGACTCATCCGTTGAACATCTAATGTACAACGATAACATATCGACTCATCCGTTGAACATCTAATGTACAACGATAACATATCGACTCGCCCGGGAAAGATTTTATTAAAAAATTATACACTTTTTAATTTTTAATAAAACTGTATAAAAATTATACAATTTTTAATTTTTATAAAACTATATATTTTTAATAATCTTTTCCCGGGCGACATGTCGCTCGGGAAAAGTTTTATTAAAAATAATTTAATTTTTAATAAAAAGCTTTCCCGGGCGACATGTCGCCCAAGAAAAGTTTATTAAAAATATACAGTTTTTAATTATTATAAAAGTATATAAATTTTTAATAAACCTTTCCCGGGCGACATGTCGCCAGGGAAAG
>BQNB010106485.1:0-23379 GCA_026074375.1 Tanacetum coccineum | reverse complement strand
TAAGATACGGGGATGACATATTGCTAGTGTAAATTTATGTTGATGACATTATTTTCGAGTCAACAAGCCCAAAACTATCTAAAAAGTTTGAATAACTAACACACAACAGATTTGAAATGACAATGATGGGGGAACTGAAATTCTTTTTAGGACTTCAGATTCATCAATCCCCAAAAGGTATCTTTATCAACCAAACTAAGAGCGTTAGGTGTAGTAACGCCGGCAACGGCATTGGCCGGCGTTACTACACCGTTGTCCGGCGTTGCCCAACGGCGTTGGGTCCGGCGTTGGCCGGCCAACGCGCGTTGGGGGGTTTTTTTTAAAAAAAAAATTCATTTTACCCCCCTGAAACGGTTTGTTTATATTTTACCCTTTCCCCCCAATTTTGAAAAGTTTCATTTTACCCCCCAACGGCTAGTTTTTTTTTAAAAAATTTAAAATTTTTTCAATTTACCCCCTAAAATGGCTGAATTTAAAAAAAATCATTTTACCCCCTCACTCAACTCACTATATATACAACACATTACCAAATACAAATTCACATACAAATTCACCACTCTTCAAATACAAATATACATCTTTTTAGCAATAAAAAAAAATGTCCGAATTTCTTTTTTTTTGGTAAAAAAAATGTCCGAATTTCCCAACAACGGTTTTATGAATCTCCTCACCGGGTCGATGACGCCGGAATGGTTTCAACAATACCAACAAGAACAACAACAAGCTTTTTTTCGATGACAACAATCACAAGTCCTAAACCATGAATTCCAAGATCTACAACACAACCTACCATCATTCAACTCAGAAACTTCCCAATCACTCACTCAACCTCAACAAGTCGATTCGTCAAAAAAAGGCGGTCGTAAGAAAAAAATATCAAAAAGGGGAAAAATATTGAAGACGAGTCCCAAGAGCCGGTGGCAGTGGGCCGTTGGCTACCGGTCGAAGAAGAATTGCTTGCAACATGTTACGTGGCCGTTTCGGAAGATAATAATGTCGGAAGGTCACAAAAGCATGAAACGTTTTGGTATCGGGTTTTGAACGAGTTCAATTCGAAAAATTTTCAAAAACGTACAAAGGATATGTTGACTAGCAAATGACATACGTTGAATGCCAATTGCCAAAGTTCAACGCCACGTACAATCGGGCCAAACGTTTGGAGAAAAGTAGGGAAAACGATGTGGATTATTTGAAACGGGCTCAAAGTATTTACCGTGACGAGCATAAAGGGGTCGCGTTTTCTCAAGAAGATGCTTAGGCCGTTTTGAGATTCCACCTGAAATGGGACGCACCCAAACAAGTTGACTTAACCGGAGACGTCCACGGGGCTACCCAAGAGGATCTATTCGGTCACGATGCACGACCGCGTCCGGCCGGCAAACCACGACCCGCCAAGAAAACCAAATCCGACGCCACGGCGAGCACCAGTGGAAGTAGCGCGTCAACCCAATTCGGGGAGTTAATGGAGAGCTTCGTCTGAAACGGGAAGCCGCCGAAAGGGCTTTCGAAGCTCAAGCCGAAAAAGACCGCACACTAATGCGGTTGGAGGAGTTGAGGTTTCTAGCTACTAGCACCAAGGATTTGGACGACGACGACGCCTATTGGATCAAGAAGCAAAAACAATTAATCAAAAACAAAATGAGAAATGATTTGGGCGACGAGGACGACGAAAACGAAGACGAGTAGTTTTTTTTTCGTAATGTTTTTTTTTTCGTAATGTTTTTTTTTAAATTTCGTAATGTGTTTTTTTATGTAATTTGTATGTTTAATTATGAATGAAATGGTTTGTTAAAATAATGAAATAATTGTTTATAAGGTTATTATGAAATACAGAGGGTGATTGGTGTTATTTGGATGTTATGATATAAGGGGAGTGGTGTTGGTGTTGGTGTAATGTTAGAGTGGTCGCTGTACGTGACAGTCAAAAAAGAATGATGTTTAGGAGTTCCTACCCCTGAGGCTCTATTAGGTGTAAGTAACGCCGGCCAACGTCGGCGTTGCCCGGACGTTACTACCACCGTTGTCCGTGTTGCCCAACAACGGCGTTGGGGATGGTTTTTTTTTTTATAAAATAATTTACCCTCCTTACAACGTTTTTGTTTATATTATACCCGCCCCCCCTAATTTTGAAAATTTTCATTTAACCCTTCACATCCTATTTTTTTATTTTAATTTTAAATTTTTTCAATTAACCCTACAAAACGTCCGAAAATTACAAAAATCATTTTACACGCCCCCTCACGTCAACTCATTATATATACCATACAACTAACCAATAACAAATTCACCACTCTTTAAATATAAATATACATCTTTATGTGCAAATAAAATAAAATGTCTGCATTTCCAACAACGGTTTTATGAATCTTACTCACTCGGGATCGATACGCCGGATACAGTTTCAACAAACCAACAAGAACAACACAAGCCCTTTTTTTCCGATGGCAACATCACAAGTCCTAAACCGTGAATTCAAAATCTACAACACAACCCACCATCACAGCTCAAAACTTCTCAACACAACCCTCAACCACAACAATTCGATTCGCCAAAAAAAAGCATCGCAAGAAAAAATGTCAAAAAGGGGAACAAATGTTAAGGCGCAGCCCCAAAGAGCCGGTAGCAAGGGGACGTATGCTACAGGTCGAAGAAGAATTGGCTTCAACATGTTACGTGGTCGTTTAATAAGATAATACTGTAGAGGTAAGTCACAAAAGCAGAAACGTTTGTGAGAACGGGTAATTTGATGAGTCAATTCGAACACAACCCACCATCATTCAACTCAGAAACTTCTCAATCACTCACTCAACCTCAACAAGTCGATTCGCCAAAAAAAGGCGGTCGCAAGAAAAAAATGTCAAAAAGGGGAAAAAATGTTGAAGACGAGCCCCAAGAGCCGGTAGCAGTGGGCCGTTGGCTACCGGTCGAAGAAGAATTGCTTGCAACATGTTACGTGGCCGTTTCGGAAGATAATAATGTCGGAAGGTCACAAAAGCATGAAACGTTTTGGTATCGGGTTTTGAACGAGTTCAATTCGAAATTTTTTCAAAAACGTACAAATGATATGTTGACTAGCAAATGACATACGTTGAATGTCAATTGCCAAAAGTTCAACGCCACGGCGAGCACCGGTGTAAGTAGCGCGTCAACCCAATTCGGGGAGTTAATGGAGCAGGAGCTTCGTCTGAAACGGGAAGCCGCCGAAAGGGCTTTCGAAGCTCAAGCCGAAAAAGACCGCACACTAATGCGGTTGGAGGAGTTGAGGTTTCTAGCTACTAGCACCAAGGATTTGGACGACGACGACGCCTATTGGATCAAGAAGCAAAAACAATTAATCAAAAACAAAATGAGAAATGATTTGGGCGACGAGGACGACGAAGACGAGTAGTTTTTTTTTTCGTAATGTTTTTATTTTTTTTTCGTAATGTTTTTTTTTATTTCGTAATGTTTTTTTTTTAATTTCGTAATGTGTTTTTTTTATGTAATTTGTATGTTTAATTATGAATGAAATGGTTAGTTTGTTAAAATAATGAAATAATTGTTTAGGGGGTTTTATGAAAATAAAGAGGTGAGTGGTGTTATTTGGTGTTATGATTAGGGGAGTGGTGTTGGTGTTGGTGTTATGCTGATGTGGCGCTGACGTGACAGTCAAAAAATGATGTTATGGTGTTACTACACCTGGGGCTCTAAAAGTCTCTCTATATAACAAATTTGTATCGCACAAATCCATATCTCTTTCTATTACGCAGTCGTTTTTGGACCATAAACATATCAAAAACTATACCATACTTCTTAAAGATCATCCATAGTTTTCCCATTCCCCAATCTTCCGGAAAATTGAAAAACATAAACGATATCGACGAGTTACGTTTTCCCACAGTGTAGTTGATCCCTAGTTGCTTGCCCTCTATTTCCTAAGTGCCTATCTCTCTCATTCTCGCAAACTCTCATTTGGTTTTCCTTTTCGATTTTTTTGGACTGACTGTTCACTCTCTCTCTCACAACGACTTGTTTAAATAAATGGGTGAGCCGTTAAAATTTACAAATATGGACGTATGTGCATCAAAATGTTTATTTAACTTTGAAAAAGTATCAAAAAAGTTTAAATATTCTAGTTACGTTAGTTAGGCCACAATAAGTAGGTAAACAAATAATTTAAAGAAAGACAGAAAATTAAAAAAAAAAAAGGAAAAAATAAATATAATGTATTTTAGAAAAAAATATTAAATTCGAATTAGTTGGTGTAAAAAAAACACCTGCCATTTTATTAGATGTAGGGGTGAGCAAAAAGGATCGCGTATCGGACCGGACCGAGAAACCGGCCCGAATCGGACCGAACCTATTTCGGTCCGGTCTTTGGTCCATCTTTTTCCTTTTTTTCGGTCTTCGGTTCGGTCGGTCCGGTTCGATCTGGTTTGGTCTTGCAAAAAACCCAGCAATTATGCCTTGTTAGACCAGACCGGATCGAAGACCGAACCGGACCGAATCGGACCGGATCATTTCGGTCTTGTGTTTTGGCCAAGGTCGGTTTCGGTCCGGTCCGGTTTTATTCGGTTCGGTCCAGTTTTCGGGCTGTGAGCACCCCTAATTAGATGTGTATCTCTTTAAAGTTTAGGTATCGTAACCCAAGAGGGGCGCCAATCTCATGTGGCACCGCGTTAAAGCGGCATTACCACATCGGTTCCCCACGGCTTTAAGCCCCGAGCTAGGACGCTGGCGTGCGTTGGGATGGAGAATAGCAAATTTTTTATTGATTTTTTATTTTTTGGCTTTTTTCAATGTGTGTTTATGATGTTTGTATGATGTGTCTCTTTGTGAGTTTTTAGCGTGTGTTGGGAGGTAAATGAATGGTGTTTTGTTTTATTAAGATGTTTTTCGTCTAAATGTGATTACTACATTTTACTATTAAGAAGTGGCTATAAAATCTAAATCACAATAAATTATGTTGTTTAATTATTTCATAATTGTGTGAATAATTTTTATTGTCCATTTTTTAAGTATATATTAATTGGTTAATGGTCTAAAAAGCATCCAAGTTGACATATTTTCCTATCATTAGCACTCAACTTTTAATTTTCCTATTCAATCGTTAATCTACTTAGGTCCCGTTTGTTTGAATGGTTTTACTTACTAGGATTTGATTTGAAATACCATGTTTGGTACGGGTACATAAGGTTTCAAAATGGGCTTTATCACCAAATATGAAGGGATTCATAAATCCTGGCTCAAAGGTGTGCTTTATGTCTAAACCTCTTACACGGTCCCACGCTTTTTCTATTTCCAGTTTTGAAAATCGTAAATATTACCAACCACACATTATGTTCCATTTGATTTATATATAATTTAATAATCACTTTTTTATTCATCTTAACTTAAAAAAATAAATAATTTTTAATTCAAATCCTAACCCAATATGTAACAAACAACTATTTATATAATCATTGAATTACTCCCATATATTTTCTTTTTAACATACCAAATTCAATTCTAATCCTAAACCCACTTATAAACCAAACGTGCCTTTAATTGTTCTTATTGTAGGCATACTTAAGATGATAAGTTGACATGTCATATTTTCATTGACATAATCCTCATGTGAGGGCACATTAGCATTTTTTTCCCCTTTCTTCTTCAACATTTACTCATAGTTTTTGTTGGTGCTTGTGTTTTATGTTTAATAAGGCGTTTTGATTGCATAGTTTTTGTGTTTATGCGTTTGAGGCATTCGTAAACGAAACCATCATCGTTTATTAGCTCCCAGTCGTTTTGTATATGGACATTAGAGTGATAAGAGTTAGATTATGAACAATATTTTGTTGTTGGATTTGTTACTTTGTTTGTTGGGTTTTGAATTTTGGTGACTTTGTTGTTTAAATGGTTATATATACACATCTGACAGTATATACTTATTGGGCTTGTCTATTTGTCAAGATTTGTTTTTACTTCCGAAAATTATCGGTAACTTAATTTGGCAGGATCAATTGAAGACCGTTAAGGAAAAATCCTATTTTGTCGGGTTAACCATAATTCGACTACTCCCGCATGTCTACGATTACATACGGCCCCTGATCCCGAGCCCGTACTTTTTCGAAGATTACGAGTTTGTGAACCCGCATCTCGACTTTTACTCAAAGATCGGGGACGTTTTGATACCCGTAACTGCTATTTTATTAGCGATTGTAGTACACGCTCAACAGAAATTTGGTTATGAGAAGCCTGCTGGACTACTTGATTTTGGGAAGTTTCGGGTTTTACCAAGGCGCTCTGTGGCGTACGAGCGGTTGTCACCAGTGGTGGAGGCTGAGATGACTTCGGGTGTTGACCGAGATCGGAAGGAGGTCGATATAGAATGAATATAATGAATTATAGTGTGAATTTTTGTATTTTTGGGGCCATGTTGTATCGTAGAAGTGTGACACATATATTGCAACTTTTTCTAACTTGACTTGATTTTGGCATATACTTGTATTGTTTTGAAATGCCGAAAGTTTCCTAAGTCTTCGGAATTCTGTTTCACCAGTCGAAACGAAACAGTTATCCTAGATTGAACATAATCGAAATTTCATTGGTCATTAGGTAGTACTGGTACATCTTGCTTCCTGTTTCTGTGGTTTGGTAAAAGATGACGGGTAACATCCTGATGAACACGTTCAAATTTTGGCTCAAACCCATCAAACAAGCCGAACTTGCTGATTTAGTTCAGGCGGATCAAGTCCACAAATCTGGCTGATTTGGGTTGTGAATCTGTTAAATCGAAGTACCTGACTCAACTGCTAACCTGTAACTTAAGCTGGCTACCTGATACATGACGATATACTAGTGTACAATGTTTGAGATTAATATATTTGATGACGTATGGTACGGATGACCGGCTTATCAGGCTTAATTCATACTATACATATTTGGGCCCAGGTCCAACACGACAAAACAAACGAGCTGCCAATAAGCCCAGGGATAAGCAGGCTGCGGCCCGGATATTTCAAGACGCACGCAGATAAAGCACTTTCGCAACACACGTGCGGAAGGCAATATGTGTCCGCAACCACGATTACAAGCGGATCCTTGCCCGACAAAGGTCCCACTCTGGCCACTAACAATCATAAGCGAAATACTAGAAAAACCTAGTATTTGGCTCACCTATAAAAGGGGGTCTCTAACATTCAAAAAAGGTACGATTTTCTAACTGACATTTACACACACATGCCCTGACAAATATGATTTCTTACTCTTACGCCGGAGCTTAATCGTGGGGTCCGTCCCCACGGTAAGGCTAACGGTTTGCCTTTGTTTGTGCTGGAAATCGTCTTATTACTTGATTTAGTACAAGATCCAATCCATCAACAATTTATTGGCCCGACCCAGTAAGCATCCTAAATCCATCTTATACCCCGTCACACTTTTTGTACTAACAAGTTGGCGCCATCAGTGGGACCCCGAATACAACCACGTTTTCTCAAATACTCACCATGAGCACTCACGAGCAAACTCCCCTTAGTCAACCCACGTCCGTCGTGCGGAATACGCTAGTAAAGGAGCAAACCTCGCAAGACTTGGGTAGGCCTGCATCGAATGCAGCCCTGCGAGAGTATTGCGACAAGAACTACCATCAGCTTTTGCCAATCATAGCCGAAAAGGTACACCAAGAGAAGATACATCAAGAAAAGCTTAAAGCCGTAAAAGCACATCTTAACTTTGAGGAGGCCTCACAACACTCCGAGTCAGGGACACCGAGCAGAAGAAGGGACCTCAGAAAAAGGCTCGGATCTAGACGTATCCGTAGCACGTCCAGAAGCCCTGAGCCAAGGCTCGGCCGATCCGAATCCATAAAGAAAAGAGTTTCGGAAAGAAAAATGGTGTCTAAAAGATTGGAGAAGGGTGTATTCCACAGGCTAGGAGACAAGGGGAAGAGTATGTCCGCACACTCAAACGACTTAAGGCGTCGGTCATGCCACAACAGTCATAGAGATACTGAAAGCTGTTACCAAAGTTCTCACTCAAGAGAAACAGAATTTACTTCTGAAAAACATCGTAACAAAAGAGCATCCTCACGAAGAACTGAAGCGCTGTCAGAAAGTAAAGGTAGCGCAGGAGGACATTGGAAGTTAAAATCAAAAAGGCAAAAGTCAAGTATTGAGGAGGATGATTTGTCCCAACCATAGGTATGTGAGGAAACAGACCCTTTCACACTCTGGATCCGTAACTTAGATTTTCCGAAATCCCGAATGCCTAGTCACATCAGGACGTATGACGGAAGTGAAGACCCAGAAGATCACCTAAAAATCTTCTAGGCGGTCGCAAAGACGGAACGCTGGGCAATGCCAATGTGGTGTCATATGTTCAACTCCACAGTCACTGGAAACGCAAGAGTATGGTTTGAAGACCTTCCCCAAGAATCCATTTATAGCTACGATGACTTAAAGAAAGCATTTCTAGAAAACTACCTCCAGCAGAAAAATGCATTAAAGACCCGGTCGAAATTCACAACATCAAGCAGAGAGATGAGGAATCCACGGAAGATTTTGCGCGGATATGCAACTCGAATGCAGGGATGTGAAGGGAGCTCCAGAATGCATGAAAATCTCAGGATTTATGCACGGAATCACCAACCCCGAATTAATCAAATGATTACATGATAAAATTCCAAAGTCAGTAGATGAAATGATGAGGATGACCACATCATTCCTCAGAGGTGAGGTGGCGGCCTCTAATCGCGAACGAAAGAAGTCATTTCCGTCGTGGAAACAGCAAGAAGCTGGACAAAAGCAAAACTTCAAGAAGGGAGGCTTTCGGAACCAACAAAGGTCGGAGCAAAAGCAGGACAGGTTCACTCTCCTCACAAAAACACCAAAAGAAATTTTGGCTTTAGACAAAGGAAAATTCAAACCTCCTCCACCAATGACAACCTCGGTAGAAAAAAGGAACGCTAGCAAATTCTGCTAGTTCCATGAGGAAGTTGGCCACACCACCGACGAGTGCATGCACCTAAAGAGGAAAATTAAGGAAATGCTTAAAGCAGGAAAATTGTCACACTTAATCAAAGAACTGAAGTAAAGCAATAGGAAAGACCATGCAAAGGCAGCTAAAAAGGGGGAAACCTCAGGAAAGGACAAACCGCTAGCCATCTTGATGGTACAACCATGGCAGAGGGTAGCCAAACAAAAGATTACCCAAACTTTCTCCTGAGTCGGTGATCTCTTTTTCCCCCTTAGGGTAGGAGGATGGGACCGAGGGTCCTATGATTATTGAGGCTGAGATAGGAGGACATTTCGTTCACCGCATATATGTGGACGGAGGCTCCTCTTCAAAAATCCTGTATGAACACTCTTTAACAGATTTCGCTCGGAGGTCAGAAACCAAATGGTCCCTGCAACTACACCACTGGTTGGGGTTAGTAGAGAAATAATATGGCTGCTAAGGCAAATATCGCTGCTAGTAAAGATAGACGATGAGGAACACTCAACTTTCGCATGGATGAATTTCGTTGTAAGGTCACCATCTCCATATAACGGAATCATAGGAAGGCCGGGAGTAAGGAGGATCCAGGCAGTTCCGTCTACAGCTCATGAAATGCTAAAATTCCTAGTGACAGACGGAATGGTCACATTACAGAGCAACATGATTATTCTACTAGAGTGCACAATGGTCTCGGGACCAGGAACGCAGTAGCCCACAATCAACCAAGTCACAGAAGAAAAAATTCAGGTAGCAATCCACCCAGAATATTTGAAACAAACTATAGAAAAAATTCATGGGGGAAAATGTGTACATGATGTTACCAGGTCAACTTCCAGGGGGAAGTAGTGTATTCTACTTCACTTAGTATGGTTTGTGAAGTATCCTACAAACGTGAGAAGAATTTTTGCTGATTTCTCGCATGTACCCCCGACCGAATATTCACCAAGACCCAATGACAAGAAGCAGTAGTGGTATTTGGTGTGGCTTTTCTTCTACATAATTCCGCTGTGCACTTTAATGACAAATAGAAGATGATTGAAGCTACATCAAAGTTTCAGTATCTGCTCAAGATAGGGATGTTGGTTTAGGGGGAAGCTGATTCAGAAACTTCGCCAAAAAGGAGTCTATGAAGAAAGCTTTTTTAGACATGCTGCATGAATTAAATACAATGGTTCCTGTACAAGTAAAGACACTGAAGATCCAAGCTGGAGTACAAGTTTCAAGAACAGGAGAACTCGAAAGACATCTTTAGCTTTGGAAGCGCTTTGGAAGACTTTATTTATGTTGTATTTGTACTTAATAGGAACATTGTAAGTAATTCCGTATGTCCAC
Organism: Tanacetum coccineum; assembly: GCA_026074375.1. Taxonomy (NCBI): domain Eukaryota; kingdom Viridiplantae; phylum Streptophyta; class Magnoliopsida; order Asterales; family Asteraceae; genus Tanacetum; species Tanacetum coccineum. The sequence continues at coordinate 13,092 of BQNB010106485.1, read as the reverse complement.
ATATTGGGGGAAGATTGTTAGCCTTAAAATATGTTGACTTATCCGGAATTACACTAGTTATCATTAGGCAAGACACGCAGGGACTAGAATTGTTAAGTTAGGATAGTTTCCCTCGTCTTGACCTATATATACCCCCTCTATACTTCCATGGAGGGGTGAGGATTCATTGTAACACATTTCATAAGGTGTATGTGTGTGTGTTTTCTTCTCTTCAACCACACACATCTTCCCTTTTACTCTCATTATACTAATAATGGCTAAGTTCTTATTTAATCCTCCCTGACCTCTAGATCGTATGTTTTAGGCTTGAATCTTAATGTTAACAAGTGGTATCAGAGCCTAGGAGGAATTTGTGTTTGTGTTGCTGCTTATTAAGGTGGATTCTTGTTTTTTTTTGTTCGAAATATATAGTGAAAAAAATCAAGAATCGTGCTTTGTTTGTGGTTTAATCTGAAAAAAAGTTGTACTTTCGTGTTTAGAACAACCTCTAGTAGCTTATCTTCAAGTCCTACAGCTTATTCCATCCACCTAGTGTGTTTTTTGAGCTTATTTCAAAAGTTTGTAAAACTTTTCTAAGTAGCGAGTTGTGGTTGCTCGTCGTAGCGAGTTGAGATAGGTGGAACAGGACAAACAGGTACGAAAGTGACTCGTGTACTTGTTCGAAAGTGACCTTTTTGGCAGCTACTACTTAGCGAGTTAACAGGTTTTTCCAACGAGTTAGTACAGCTAGTTGACAGTTGTTACTAGCGAGTTAGAGCAGCGAGTTGATAGGTCCTACTAGCGAGTTGGTGAGGCGAGTTGATAGGTACATTGAAGAAATTTACCAAGGTCAAAATCAAATGTTATGCTGTCCAAATTTCTCCAAAGTAGCGAGTTAACAGGTTTTTCCAGCGAGTTGGGAATAGCGAGTTGACAAGTTTTTCCAGCAAGTTAGGAGTAGCGAGTTAACAGGTTTTTCCAGCGAGTTGGGAATAGCGAGTTGACAAGTTTTTCCAGCGAGTTAGGAGTAGCGAGTTAACAGGTTATTTTTCCCACGAGTTTGAGAGCAGCGCTTGACGAGGTTAAATTAGCGAGTTAGTACAAAACGAGTTGACAGTTGTACAAGTAAAGTTAGAGCACGAGTTGATGAGGTCCTACTAGCGAGTTGGTGTAGCGAGTTGACAGGTACATTGAAGAAATTTACCAAGGTCAAAACCAAACGTTATGCTGCCCAAATTTCTCCAAAGTAGCGAGTTGACAGAGACATTCAATCTAGCGACTTGTCATTTATTGTAGCGAGTTGTCATAGTGAGTTGTGACAGGGACAAATTGAAGAACATATCTAAGCTAACTACTAAACGTTACTCTGCCAATTTTAAAACTAGTTAGCGATTTGTCACAATTCCCTAGTAACTTAATCATGACACCAAAGCAAAACACAATACTTAATCATAAAACGATCCTTATAAGATTAACTAAAATGACAAACGGCTAAAGATTCGGACTACGATGACAAGTGATCACGAAGCTGATTTGGTATCCCTTATTTGACATTGAAGTGAGTTTCAAGAAGGCGTCTACTTATTTCATCATCGAGACTTCCTTCTATGTTCTACCCCTTTTCTTTAAACCCTCTATCGATTAATGACTTGCTTATACGTATACGGTTATGATTGAGACTTGATATCTAAGTTATTCCCTGATAGTAAGGATTACATTGTAGTACTCTACAGGTAAAGCTATCACTTTAAGGAGTTAATGGTTGTAGTACGTCAGTGTCACAAAAACGTAGATGCCGATGTGGATATGTTTTCAAGAGTGTTGTACCTTTTAATATACTTTGTGCTTGGGTATCAGGGTACCTTAAGGCCTTTCTTCTACCCGTCTTCAATCAAACAACAGTAAAAGCTTAAGTACAATTTGGGAATTTACTCATTTTCCAGTTTGGTAATCAGATACTTCACTAGAGTTGATCACAAGCAATAGCCGACGAGATATACGAGTGGTAAGTTAGCCAGAGAGTATTCAAAAGGTTGAGATGATTCAAACTCTCACGGGATATTAATGTGTTATTTCCAAAGACAATGGTAAACTTCACATCTAAGCAAAATTTTCAAAGTCTCAACGACATTCATAACATTTCAAGATTTATGCTTATGACAAGACTTAAATTGACAATTTTTTTATTGTAATTTAATTTAAAAGGATGTTTATTAGAAAAGCTGAATTATAACTTAGTCGAGATATGGACGTACACGACAATGATGCTTTCGATAGTTCACAACCATTATGGGGGAAAATGTGTACATGATGTTACCAGGTCAACTTCCAGGGGGAAGTAGTGTATTCTACTTCACTTAGTATGGTTTGTGAAGTATCCTACAAACGTGAGAAGAATTGTTGTTGATTTTCGCATTACCTCCCTGATCCAGAGATATTCACAAGACCCAATGACAAGAAGTAGTAGTGGTATTTAGTATGGCTTTTCTTCTACATAATTCGGATGTGCACTTTAATGACAAATAGAAGATGATTAAAGCTACATCAAAGTTTCAGTATCTGCTCAAGATAGGGATGTTGGTTTGGGGGGAAGCTGATTCAAACTTTGGCCAAAAAGAGTCCTATGAAAGAAAGCTTTTTTTAGACTGCTGCATGAATTGGGGGAAGTTAATCCAACTCATGCATACTACAATGGTTCCTGTACAAGTAAAGACACTGAAGATCCAAGCTGGAGTACAAGTTTCAAGAACAGAAGAGCTCAAAAGACATCTTCAGCTTTGGAAGCGCCTTGGAAGACTTTATTTGTGTTATATTTGTACTTAATAGGAACATTGTAAGTAATCTCTGTATGTCCACGATATAGGGAAGATGTTTAGCCTTAAAATATTTGACTTATCTAGATTACTCTAGTTTATCATAATGCAAGACAACGCAGGACTAGAATTATTGTTAAGTTAGGATAGTTTCCCTCGTCTTGACCTATATATACCCCCTCCATACTTCCATGGAGGGGTGAGGATTCATTCATAACAATCTCAAGTGTGTGTTTCTTCCTTTCTCTCTCTAGAAACACACATCTTTCCTTTTCTCTCTATTAATCTAATAATGGCTAAGTTCTTGTTTAATCCTCCCCGACCTCCAGATCGTATGTTTTAGGCTTAGAATCTTAATGTTAAGAAATATGCTCTACCTTAACAGAAGAAGGGCGGAAGGAGCTGTGCGGCTTGCTAAGGCGCAACCTTGATATATTCACTTGGAAGCCAACGGATATGACTGGAGTCCCACGTCACATAGCAGAGCACAGGTTAAATATTCAGGAAGGGTGTCTACATGTTAGACAAAAGAAGAGGGGACAAGCACCTGAGAGAAATAAGGTAATCTACGAAGAAGTAGAAAAGCTAGTGAACGTTGGCATCATGAAAGAATTCCATTATCACAGTTGGCTATCAAACCCGATGATGGTAAAAAAGCATGACGGCGGCTGGAGAATGTGTGTGGATTTCAAAGACTTGAACAAAGCATGCCCCAAAGATGGCTATCCGCTACCAGAAATAGACTAGAAGGTGGAATCCCTTTGTGGGTATCCTTTCAAATGTTTCCTGGATGCATACAAAGGATACCATCAAATATGTGGAAAAATAGAAGGGGGTTGAATAGTTTACCGCTTTTTAAATTAATGTTATGCTTTTTTATAAAAGTTTAGATTCGACTTTATGTGAATTCACAATATGCATAATATGAACAATTTAACTAATCAAGTGAGTAATGACTAGATATAAAATAAATATGCAAGGTAAGAGATAAGATATGGAAAGATCAAACCACAACACGAGGATTTATAGTGGTTCGGTAACGAAGCACCTCTTCGCCCTACTCCACTCCCCGAGCACCAAACTCGAGAGTTCTCTTCACTATGTCAACAAGCTCCCTTTAGGCGGAGAAAACCGTACACAACTTAGCTTACATCAATTTCCGACACTAAGCTAAATGTTGAGTTCTAATCCTAGCTAGAACCAATCTATCACAACACAACACGCCACTTCATGACAATTCACAACTACGCTTCACCACACGCCTTTTTCTTCACTACACGACTATTCTTCATTTCACAACTTCTCTTAGCTTTATAACTTCACTTCACCAAGACACTACTACTATCACACCAATCTATCACTACTTACTTAAGATCACCCCGATCTAACTATACTTATAATGATCACAACAATCTACTTAGTTTACACAACTACGATACACACCTTCATAATATATAAATGATTTACAAGATATGATACAATTATAACAAGGTTACAAGGACATACACTAAACTATAATACTTCTTCATTTGATGATAGAAAGTATTCTTCTCTTGCACTTGAGGATCAAAGCTTGGATCACTTGGAAACAAAGCTTTATGATTAAATGATCAAATGAAAGAAAGGAGTGTATAAACTGATTTAGAACAGAAAGAAAGAGTGTGCAAAAGGTGAGAAAATCAGTGAGGAATAGTCCAGTAGTTATAGGAAAGCTGTGACAAAAAAACACGTGGCCGGTCCACTTAATTAGGGTGCCGGTCCCCTTAAAATTAAGCGGGCCGCCCGCTATAATTAAGGGGGCCGCCCAAGCCTGACGCTCCCTTTTTTGTCTTTTCTGTGAGAGGTGTTTTCTAGAACATTTCTAGCCGTTTTCAGGTATAAAATTTGAATTCAAAATATTTATTTTGAATAAAACATTTCTTTTAAATCCGAAAATGTTTTGTAAAAGATATAAAAATGTTTCTGACATTTTTATGAAAAATGTGAGGTTGAATAAAAATTCCTTTGATCATAAAATGCATTAAGCATATGTTTATTCATACCTTTAAGTGATTAAATTTTGGAAATAAAAATTTACTAATAATTACTTGTTTACAATTGATTTTTCATTAATTGTTTTTACATTTTGTAATTATCAAAACGTAGAGATCGAAAAAATATTAATAACATTTTTAGGCATTATTTCTATCAACAATCTCTCCCTTTTTGATGATTATAAAATCTAAACTCATTAAATGTAAAATTGTTTTTAAACAAGTATTTTGTGAGTTTATTACCATTTCTCCCCCTTTTTGTTGAATCAAAAAGGCTTTGCCGATGAATGTTAGTAAGACCGACGGAATAAATGCTCCCTCTTGATATGTACTCCCCCTCGTTCGAGGGCACCAAGGAATCGAGCTATGGTAACCTTGCTACAAAAACAAGTTAGAAGAACAAGACAATTATTTCTAACATGTAGCAAAAAAATATATTTAATCATGTTGATAATGCATAACAAGTGTCAAGTTATTTGTGTAAACAAACAATCACAAATATATATCAACTAGGCTTAACTTTTATGGATATGAACAATGCAAGCAACCAAAAAGAAAACAAGTGCATAATTAAGACATAGGACTAAAGTTCATTCATTAAACATAATAATTGTGTATAACACACAAGCATGCATACATCAAGTAGAAATAATATGCTTGAAGCATATTAGTACAACATACATAAAATTTAAACTACAAAGATCCTATCATTCCTAGATTGTCATAGGAAACCATTGGACTTGCTTGCAAAAGGAATGGGTTGGACATTTATTTGAAAGCGAGAAAAAGTAAGCATGTAATATGCTTAGTTAGTTGTTGGTGGAGAGTTTGGAGCGGAGGTGGTTGTTTGAGGGTAATATCAATGGACTTGAGGTGGTGGTTGTGGTCGAGTGAGAAGAAATTCAATCCAATTGATATCTTCACTCAAGGTTAGGAATTGTTTTTGGGTAAAGATGCAACAAGGTCAATAGCCAACATGTTGTTCAACTTGATCTAAGTTGATGGTGTGAGGTAAGTTTGGAGAGTAAGAAGATGAGGAAGAGTTACGTTGTGAGAGGTGCATGGCTAGGAGATTTGATAAGTCTTGAAGTTAGTTAATGTCATTCATGAGCATTTCTCTACCTGGAGATGGAGGAAGTGGACGTTGAGTGTGGTTGTCACCTTGAGGTGAGGGAGGAGTTTGAGCATAAAGCATACTAGCAACATGTGGATTGATGAGTAAGTGAGGAAATAAGGGTTGTGTTTGAGATTGATTGATGCTTTGTGGTAGAATTAAAGATTGTCTAACATTAGTGTCACAAGAATCACTAAGTGGAAGTGAGTAAGATTGTAGTGAAACATGGTTTGAATGAGTAGTAGGTTCATTGATAGGAGATTGTGGTTTGGGCATTAGTGTTGGTAAGTTAACATCAACCTCATTGGAAGAGTTACAATGGTTCAACTTCTTCCTCTATGTAGGTCTTACCGACATTTTGGCAACCCTTAAAGGTTTGGGTAAAGGTTTATGAGGGGAAGACATTAGAGAGGACAAGTTTAATGTGGTAAATATGTTGGGGATGAGGGTTTATTTATACTAGGAAGATGGTGTGATTATGGATGGACATTGATAGAATACAAATCCAAGAAATTTTGGTGAGAATTGGGAAATTACAGCTGGGTCTAGGAGAAAGAGGGCCAAAAAGCAGAAAGAAACAGTAAAATTCGTGCTTCAGGTGGCCGGTCCGCTTAATGACATGGCCGGCCCCTTTAATTTTAAGGGGACCGCCCATTTGATTTAAGGGGTCCGCCACCTAGAAAGTCCAAAAAATCCAGGTTTTTGTTTTGTTTTAAGAAATGGTAAAAAGGTGGACTGTTTTGTGGCCATTTTGCAGCAAGTCCTAGTTTTTATGGCAACGAAGACTACAATCATTTAGCAAGCAAGAGAATAAGCAAGCAAAGTCCTAATTTTGTTTTAAACAAGATCAAGTCTAAGGGCATTTAACAAGTAATAACATGTAGACAGGCATGCAAGAAGGTAAAATAAAGCCTTCAAGAGAAGCCATATTATACAAATAGTTTTAATACTCCTAATAGTTGTAATGCTCTTAAGATTTCCCAAACAAATACTATATGTTGTAAACACATTTAAGTGAGACTTGTGTTTGCATTTATAACCCTAGTGTGTGCCTATATGTAACAAATGTGGAGTAATGATTATTTCGACTCTAAGAATAGAATACCTAAGAAATAATCCAAGTGCTCCTTGATTTAATGTTGCTCAATCAAGATTATCAAAATATATATTAGATTATATATTTTGGCAACAAATGCGAGATCATTATGTATGATTTGAAAAATGTTTTTAGCATATATCAACAATGTATGAAAATAAAATTTTTTTCATGTATCTAGTTGTGAGAGAGGATTTTGTTAAAATTTATTGGGACTTACAATACATATGTTAAAGTAGGAAAATCTTATAAGCCTTGTCGAAAATCAACAGTTTCGTAACTTTTGTATTATAATTTATCTCTTTTGAAAATTTCCTAATTTGGTGATTTTATGCCAAAATAGATTCTAGACTTCAAAAAAATATTATAAACAACTGATTTACCTACTGTCAGATGGCCAGGTTACCTTTAATTGTATGTGTCTTGAACACCTTTTAATTTTTAAGGGGTACCGCCGTTAAGAAGTTAAGGGGGTGCCGCCCATCATGACGGAAAATTTTTTCCTAATTTTTGGAGATTTTGGATATTTTTAATTTTGTTGTAGCTCATTATTCTTGTGTTTACTATCTTTTTTTAACAAGTTTTTTTCCCCCCCCCCCCTGAAATTTTTTTTGTTTTTCCCCCCCCCCATAAAAAAAAATTTCATTGTTATAGTAATGAGTGACATTTACATGAGAAGAGTTTTATTAAATTGTTCCATCATTCTAGCCCTAGACGTAAGTAATTAAAAGGCTACGTTTGAAGGGGTTTTTTAGTTAGGATATCGGCATTGTTATCTTCCGATAAATAAACCTGTTTCTATGGAGAAATTTCCTTTTTGACATTTTCACGACGGAATGGTGGAGTGTTCTCAATGTGTTTTGCGTGAGAGTGTTGTATGGGATCTCTTACTTTAAGTCTATAGCCCATTTGTCTATCACACATTATAGGGATGTCATCCAAACCTAATTGCCATAATCTACGAAGAGCTGTGTTTTCATCCATAGGAGCTTGTTGACATTGCTCTTCCGTACTCTTAACATATTTTGCTGTTCATAGTGGAAATCGGCAAGTAGCGGTTTGCTTATCTGAAAATCCAGTTGTTAAACATTCATCCCATAATGTGCAAATACCACTAGTGCCCCGTTTTCAGTCCACCATAATCTCCCCCATGATCGAGGTCTCTGCATATCTTGTTAGTTTCTATGTCGCGAACCCCTTTAGGATACCATAATCCTATGTGCATAGTACCTTTAACGGATCAGAAGATACGTTTTAACAACTTCAAAGGTGGTGAAAGGTATTTTGGGATCCTCTTGGAAGCTTGAGTTACATAGTGCCATGAAAGGTAAACACTAAAACATGATAATCGGTGCCTTACTTGTGGCGTTAAGTTATAGTAATCTACCTATCTACCTCTAATAACCGTATTTGTGGAGTTTGATTGAACTCCTTAGAGTCATTTAAGCTCAGTTTGTTTGTAACTTATATCTTAACGATTAACAATAACAATTGATTAACAATATGCATAGCGGATTAAATAAAGAACATCAATGTTATTTGAACAAGGTTTTAATACTCTACATTTCCACTAAGCCCTCAAATTTTTGATCAGTAATAATACTGTTACCTCTCTTAACAGTAGTAAACGGGGCTATCAAGAAAAACCTTGATTACCTTGAGGCTACTCCACATGAATAACAAGACGTCTACATCGTTGAGATACACAGACACACATCATTTTTCTCTATTTTGTGTATTCAAAACTATGACCTGATATTCTTCTATATTACTAGAAAATTTTAGTTTGAACAAAGAGATAACAGAAATCGTTTTTAAACATTTAACTTGATCATCATGTTATCTTTTATCTTTTAAGGAGCATCTTCCTGAACTCTTAATATTCTCCTCACCATTCTTGTAGAATTCTTTATGACAATTTTGATCCTTTTGTTTCTTTATTGTTTTTTCTGTCTATCATAATCTAATGAATTCCCAATAATCTTCCCCTATTTAATAATGAAAACAAACATAGTATCTTGTACGATTTTAATTCATAAAGCCTAATGAAATCAAAGGCTTCCTTTGAAGTTGAGTGTTCAGGAATCTCCCTGAAATGAAACGCAAAACTTCCCCTTAATTCAGATTTCCTTTTGTAACCTTGCCATGTTCACCACACATTAGTAAGCTCGACAAATCATATCTTTGTAATCTTTTCCTCTTTTTGTATAATCCAATAGGGGTCTTGTAAAGATAAGCAACTTGAATTTTTATCAACTACATAATCATATACTCTTACACTATCTAATCTAGATTCCATGTGTCTTCAAATTACCTGCCATGACGCATATATAAGAATATGGAATTCAAGACTAGTAGAAACTTAAACTAGACTATAGTAATAAATAAATAGCATTAGTAGTAATGAAAACTTTCACCTCCAAGTGAGTGCATGAACATAAACCTGTGTTGGTTAAAGCAATTTTGACAATAAGCTTCCTTGAAACCCATATGTGTAACAATTCTTGATCGTTCAGAATGTCTGTAGGCCTTCTATGTAATGATTACATGATGAAGAAACTAAATATAACGCAAACTTGATTCTGAAGTAAAATACAAACCAACAGTGTTTGTGTCTATTTGTTGTATTGTACTATTCTACATTGACTCCAAATCATTAACCTGCTTTTGTATAAGTTAGACCGCAATCTCTTGACAATATCCTAACAACTATATGAGACCGTAAGCACAAGTAACATAACTCCTTTAAATGTGATAGCAATTGTGTCGCCATTGTGTAGACCAGAAGAGATAATCACCATTCGCTAGATTTTGGCAAAGTCTTTCGTCAACACCGCTATAAGCACGAAACAGTTATCTTTAAACGTTTGCTAGCCGTTTAAGATTAAGATAAGAACAGTCCCAAGTTATTCTCACTTTGTCATCGGTCAAATAACTGTCATAACCGAATCATCCCCGTAATCACTTCTTCTTTATAATTCCAAAAAAATTAGCCTTTTAGCGATTTAAGTAAATCTTCGATTAAGGATCGTTTTAAGGCAATAAATGATGTTCATTATTTCCAAGAAACAATTGCTTTCTAAAAATTTAGTCGCTTTTTATACGCATTTTAAGTTACTAAATTTCGAATCATTTCATATCCATAATATTCAAACGAAGCTCAAAAGATTATAAAACTATTCACACCGTTTTGTTCATTTAGAATTGTTATATGCATAAGAATACGCCCAAGGGTGAATTCCATTTATAGCCCATGTAGTATTTGAGGTTATAAGGTTATAAAGCTTATTACATTTTCGGTAGCAGTAGAATGATCCACACCATCTGGCCCATGTGATAACTTTTCTTAAGCACTTGTACCACTCTTGATACTATAACAACTGAATACAATCCTTATTAAAATATCCATTCATCTCTTTTTCTTCCATACGCAGCTTCCACACAAGAACACATCATATCTCTTTGTTTCACCAACACAAATCTACCAAAATATCTCCATCTCCAAATAACTTCCATCTCGTCAACCAAACATCACAGATCAAACCCTTATAAAATAACTATCCTCATTTGTCCATTGATTACTATAAGCACAAAACCTCTCGATCTTGGTCAGTTAACACAAACCCACAAAGAACTCAAGTATTTTTCGGCTTCAAAATCTTGTACAAAAGGTCTCAGGTAGGGTTTTTCATGTGTTGTTTTTATGGTAAAGATCAATGATGAAAACTTCTTTTTGTGTTTTGGATCTGTTAAAGGTCACCACTTTGTTGTTGAACACGAAAGAAGATCTAAGATCTTGTCATTGTTTTCTGTTCATATTGAGTCATTGGTTATGTGAAGCTGTGATGAGTTATGGTTTGATTTTGAGGAGGAGATATTAGGAGTAGTTTGGGTTTGTTGTTTTTGCTACTGCGTTGTTGATGTTGTTTGGTTTGTGAGGATCTAAGTTCAACCAGAGCCGAGTTAAATCGGTTATAACCGAGTTGACTCGGTTTTCTTTTACCTTCCTAAATAAAAAATCCATGTTACGAAACCCAACTAAGAACCATCTTCAAAGATAAGGCTAGCAGTAGTAACTACCATTGACAGCACAAACACATAACGAGTAGCATTAAAATCTATACTTGGCAGCACTAATGATAACTGGCAGTATTAACACATAACTGACAGTACTAACCTTTATGGACAACAACACTAATAACATTGACAACAGTCAGATGTATACGCAGCAAAAACATAACATACCTGCTAATTTTGTCAAACGATTGCCAATAAATCTTATGTCTTTTGAAAATAGACCTTGCAACCTTCGACACAAACTTCAACTTTTATGCAAAACCTTGTGGAGTCTGATAAAACTCCTTAGATAGTTTAAGCTGAGTTTGTTTAGAACTTATATCTAGGATTAACAATAACAATGGTAACAATATGCACAGCAGAATTAAATAAAGAACATCAATGTTATTTGAACAAGGTTTTATTACCATACGTTTCTACTAAGCCTCAATATTATTTAATCAGAATAAAACGGTTACCTATCTCTAACAGTAACAGGGATCAAGAAAAACCTTGATTACCTTGAGGCTACACCACACAATAATTAGACGTCTACATCTTGAGATATACACACACACACGTTTTTCTCTATTCTGTGTATTCAAAACCTATGATCTGATATCTATTTATATACTAGAGATATTTAGGTTTACAAAGAGATAAACATAAATCTTTTAAACATTTAACTTGATCTTCTGTTATCTTCTATCTTCTTAAGGAGATCTTCTAGAATCTTAATATTCTCCTACATCTTGTAGAATTCTTTAATGACAATTTTGATCCTTTTGTTTCATTACTTGTTTCGTTTGTCTTATCAAATCTATAATTCCCAACAGTATTATCTACGGACTCACATTCTTCGTCTTTTGTGAGTTTTGTTTCCGTAGACATTAGAGTTTTCATTGGCTTAGAGTCTTCTAATCCGAATTTTTTAAGCATTTCTTTTATGTATTTTGATTGGTTAAAAAATATACCATCTTCTAATTGTTTTATTTGTAGTCCTAAGAAAAAATTTAGTTCCTCTATCATACTCATTTCAAACTCATCGTGCATGATCTTGGCAAAATCATCACACATTTCTTGACAAGTTTATCCGAATATAATGTCATCGACATATATTTAGACAATGATGAGATTGGGTTCTTTTTTTTTAGTAAAGAGAGTGTTATCTACCATTCCTATGGTGTAATAATGTATAATAAGAAAAGCTTTCAATCTATTGTACTGGTGTAGTAAGTTTTATATACCCAAAATATATATATAAAATAAAATACTTCAAAGAGCAATTAAGAAAATTCCCTAAGGAAAATTCACTCTCAAAAATATATATAATATAATATATAATACGTATATTTAACCGGGTAAATATGATCACCCGGGTCGTTTCCCCAACGACTAGTTAAATTGAAACTTCATTTAAACTTGGATTCTGATTTGAATGAAGTAAAGATATTTTTGATAATCTATATCTACTAAATAAAATGCAACAATTAAAAATTGAACAATTAAAGGCAATTAAACAATTAAACAAATACGGGAAGCAAATAAAACACGACGATTAAGCAAATAAACTAAAATTAAACTCTAAGATTGCAAATTAATTTTCTACACCTAAATTAGGATAAAAGAAAATTTTAAAAAAAAAATATATTTTTTAGATTATTTTTGAAATTTTTATCAATTAAAACTATTTAATTCTAATTAAATCCTAAAAAAAATAGAAAATAATTGAAATTATTTTTTAAAGGTAAAATAAGTAAAAAGAAAATTTTAGAAAAAGGAATTACTATTTTTGGCTTTTTAGATTAAAAGATATGATTTTTCTAAAATTTAAACTAATTAAAAACTATAAAAATAATAAAATTATTTAAAATAGAATCCTAAATTTTTTATAAAAATTACAATAAATAAAGAAAGTGTGCAGAAATTTTATAAAAATAAAAGCCCTAATTTTTTCACTTTTTATAAAACTTTAATTAAACTTATTAAAAACTAAACCCT
>BQNB010106484.1:3205-23379 GCA_026074375.1 Tanacetum coccineum | reverse complement strand
TAAAGAAGTACGCATACCATTACCAATTTTGTGCCAAATAAACTTACGAACAATAGGACGCAATTGCAAAATCTTGCGCCAGCCCCATTTTATAACTAAATTGATCATTGATGTTTTGTAAAATGCCATTTGATTAACAATTACGCCCATTTGAGTATCCGTACAAAATTTAGCCCAATAAACAAATATCGGAAACCTAATAATGGAGATCCAAAACCTAGTTATTTAGCCCATTACTGTTTACGCAACCCATTTCTTTAGCCCAATAAGCTGTTTACGAAAGCTTATGTTTACCCATTTTGACATTTACGAAACCTTTTGAATTGACCCAATAACATTTACGAAACCACACTTATCAGCCCAATTTTGATTCTATGAAACCATTTGGAAGTTTACAAAACCAAAACCTATTACCTTTCTAGGACAAAATTTATGATAAGAATGATAATTTGATTGATGTTTCATAATTTATGCATAATATCATCATCCTAATCATAATCTAATTAAAGTTTTATGTCCGAAAGCATATGTTCTTTCTTACAAAACCTTGTCGGTTACGAAACCTCTTAATTAGTGGTTCATACATGTTGTTTTCAGTGATCTATCAACACAAATCATTATTTAAGACCCTTGATTACATTTTGCCTCAATGAATTTCTTATCAACACAACTTTCATTTTTACAAAACCCTAAATATGATCGAAACCTATAAAACATTTAATTAAAACAGTTAAAGATATAAGGAATGCAATCATATCATTTATTCTTACGTTTGATAAGCACTGGGAATCGAAAAATGATTTGCATCATTGTGTTTCAAGGATACGAAAGCTCAAAGGTGAGAGGTTTTACGAAAGCTTATGAGGTTGCGTACGAAAGTGATAAGCTTTTGTATGAAACCTTTTGGTTTTTATACTTACGAAAACAACTTTGCGTTTTTCACACTTTTAGTCCCACTACTCACTTTCGTAAGCTTTAACACCCAAACTAAATTTCATTAACTCCCCTTTGGAGTTAGGCCTATTTTCACCATGGTCCTTTTGATTTATTTTGCAGTTAAGTCCCTGTTTTAACCAAAAAATTACATAACTCCCCTTGAACAATTATCCACTTGAAATTTCTTCCTTTTTAGATAAATATTTTTTCAAAAGATTGTTATTTTTGCTTTTAAGACAACATTTTTGATTTTTTGATGATGAAGTGACTAAAAAATTTATAACCCCCCCTCAATTAAATATCTAATCAAAGAACTTAATTGGGAGATTGTTAATTTTACAGTTTTGAACACACTTGAGGAGATTTTGATAAATCAAAAATTCTATAACTCCTCTTTGTATAAATGTCTAGTTAAAGAACTGATTCAAGAGATTGTTATTCTTACAGTTTTTGCACACTTGATGAATGAATAACTCCCCAACTCCCCAACTTATTCAAGGAATTCATCTTTTACAAAAGAGATTGTGAATAAAAATGATTACAAAACACATATTTAAGCAGTGACAATTCATTTTGATGAATGAATAACTCCCCAACTCTCCATCAGTTCATGATATATTCCTTTGCGTTTAAAGAACCACTTTATAAGAAAAACAATATCATGAAACTGATAAAATAGAGAAGATATGTGTTTGTATCAATAAATTATGTTTTTGTGTTTTCGTATTTTTTTATAGTTTTTTTCTCAAATTTTTATTTATTTTTCATTTTTGAAAAAGAATCAAAATATTTTTGTTGCTTTTGAATTTTTTTGAATTTTGATTTTTTTGAATATATTTACAAAAGTTTTTGATGTATGAGCTTGCATTCAAGAAAAAACTTTGCCAGACGTTTCAACTTAGTTGGAATCATACATCGCATACCAATCCTATAAACTAAGTACTCAAACCTTTCTTTGGGAAGGGCTTTAGTAAATAGATCAGCAAGTTGGTATTTCGTCCCGACAAAGTAAAGTTCAATCGTACCTTTTTCAACATGTTCCTTGATAAATTGGTAACGGATGTTAATGTGTTTTGTACGAGAATGTTGTACTGGATTGCATGATATATCAATTATGCTTTTTGAATCACTATACATGAGAATCTTGTTGTAACGAAATCCATAGTCAAGCGGTTGCGTCCTCATCCAAATGACTTGTGCGCAGCATGCAGACAAAGATACGTACTCAGCTTCTGCAGTGGACATTGTTGTACAATCTTGCTTTTTAGACGACCAACTGACTAGCTTACCTCCTAGAAAATGTATGCCTCCTGATGTGCTTTTGCAATCATCATTACACCCTACAAGGTCTGCATCTGAATATGCGTTAGCTCAAACCCAGAGTCCTTCGTGTACCATAGACCCATGTTAATGGTTTGTCTTATGTATCGAAAGATCCCTTGACCTCTTTGAGGCATTTTGCAGTTGGGCGTGCCTGATAACGCGCACATACAAATGTCACAAAGGTAATGTCTGGTCGACTAGCAGTGAGATACATGAGTCCCCCGATCATACTTTAATATTTTGTTTGATCGAATTAGGTACCCTGTTAATCTGCATCTAGTTTGGCAGTAGCCATTGGTGTACTAATTGGATCACATTTTTCCATCCTATGTTTCTTAAGAAGATCCAAAGTATATTGTGATTGACATATAAAGATTCCTCGGGGTGATTGAATAACCTGAAGTCTGAGAAAGAACTTCATTTCACCCATCATTGACATTTCAAAATTATCTTTCATAAGTTTTGCAAATCTATTTGAAAACACTTGATTTGTTGACCCAAAAATTATATCGTCGACATAGATTTGAACAAGTAAAATGTCATCCCCGTGTCTTCTTGTAAACAATGTCGGATCGACAATACCTTTGTGAAATGGCGTTCGAATAAGAATGAGGAAAGCTTGTCATACCAGGCTCTAGGGGCTTGTTTAAGACCGTATAAAGCTTTCTTAAGACGATATACGTGATCAGGAAAGTCTGGATCTACAAAACCGTCAGGCTGACTTACAAACACTTCTTTCAATGGACCGTCTAGGAATGCCGTCTTAACATCCATCTGGTAGATATGAAAGTTTTTTTGAGCCGCGTATGCAACAAAGATTCTGACAGCTTCGAGTCTTGTAACTGGTGCAAAAGATTCCTCAAAATTGATACCCTCCTCTTGACCATAACCCTTGGCAACTACTCCCTTCATCCTAAAATTATTGTTCCCTGACAAAAATACACAGTTTAAGAAAAGTGCATTTATTACTACTTTCTCTTTCTTACTTTTTGTTAGAATGACAGTTTTACCCTTAGCTAATTAATTAAAGTCTTCTTTAAAGTTTGTAATAATAATTTCAAATAAGGGTAATATAGTAAACTTGATCAAACTTTCCTATCTATTTTTAGTAGTGGACAATTAAATTGGGACATCCCAAAAAGGAAACGTAGACAATAAAATTAGGACGGGGAGAGTAAGTTTTTTTGATTGATTTGAAAACCCGCCTAAGTGACAGCCTTGCAAACAATATGTGATAAAAAAAATTAAAGAAACAATAAAGCCTGATTTTGTAGACGGAAACGGGCTCTAAAGGTTAAACACATAAAGCCCGGTGATTTAGGGGGAAACATGGCTCTATAATAAGAATAGAGCCCGGTTTTGAATTAAAAACCGGGCACTAAGAGGTTTTCACATAGAGCCCGGTTCTTTGCGGGAAAACATGGCTCTATACCTGGCAAAATCCCCATAAAGCCCGTTTTTCACAAAAACCGGGCTCTATTAAGGGGGCTCTATGTCAATTTTTGTAGTAGTGGGAGGAGGTCATTGATTCAAAGGTGAATGTATACGTATAAGTAGACGGAAATATTTTTAGTATTTTTATTATTGTTATTATGTAACTTAATTTATACAGGTTATAACTTTTGATATTAGAGGAAGTGCAAAAGTCATCTCTGTGGTTTCTCAAAAAACTGCATTACGTCCCTCGTTAAAAATTTGCTCAAAACACATCCCTCCATCAATGTTTTGCGGCATGATACATCCCTTGAACTAACAGTGCAAATTTTTTTTCCGTTAAATATTAACGAGGGTCTAAAAGGAGGGTATTGTTGTCTTTTTGCTGTCACAGGGATGTATCGTGAACATTTGTTTAAAAAACATTATTTTTTTTAGTTTTTGTTTGTTTTTTAATTTTGATTAAAAAATAACTTTTTTACATTATTATTCGTAAAAATATTTAAGATTTTTTTATAATTTTTTTTTAAAATCACACTTTTTAAAATCTCAATTTTGTGAAAAAAAATTAAATTTAAAAAGTTTTATAAAAATCTTAGTTTTTAAAAAGTCCAAAAAAATTTTAAAATTAAAAATTTTCGTATTTTTAAAAATCTTAGTTTTTAAAAAGTCCAAAAAAATTTTAAAATTAAAAATTTTCGTATTTTTAAAAATCTTAGTTTTTAAAAAGTCGAAAAAAAATTTAAAAAGTTTTGTAAAAAAAGTGCGAAATTTAAAAAAAAAAATTTTTTTTTTAAAAAAGTGCAAAGTTTTGTAAAAAAAATTTTAAAAAGTTTTTAAAAGTACGATTTTGGTTAGATTATTTTTAAAAAGTTTTAAAAAAATTTAAAAAATTTTGCACTTTTTTTACAAAACTTTTTAAAATTTTTTTGTTCTTTTTAAAACTCAGATTTTAAAAAATACGAAATTTAAAATAAGAAAACTTTACAAAACTATAATTTTAGAAAGTACGAATTTTTTTTTATAAATTTTGTAAAAAAAATTTAATTTTTTCACGAATAATAACATAAAAAGTTAAATTTATTAAACTTTAAAAGTACGAAAAAAATTTAAATTTTTTTCAAAACATTAAGATTTTAAAAAGTGCGATTTTTTTCTTTAAAAAAATTTTGTAAGAAAATCTTAAATATTTTTACGAATAATACTGTAAAAAAAGTTATTTTTTAAACAAAATTAAAAAACAAACAAAAACTAAAAAAATATTTTATTTAAAACAAAGGTTCACGATACATCCTTATGGCAACAAAAAGACAACAATATCCTCCTTTTAAACCATCGTTAATATTTAACGAAAAAAAATTCACCGTTAGTCCTCAAGGATGTACCGTGCCTTAAAAAAATAGTCAAATTCAATTATATATGTATTCTTCGTAGATAAACGAAGCCGTACACTGAATTATGAATTGAGGGTCATGTATGAAGAAAAGAAACGGGACACGTTCTCGCCGAACAGGTGTCATCACGATCATAATGAGACAACGGTAAAGACAGTGTAATTTTCGAAAAGAATAAATATGCGTGAGAGTAGATATGGCTGGTTACGTGACAATGTAATTCACAGTATACAAACATGATCCAGTTGGATATAATATTCCGTGTTGAATCTTTGGGTTTGTTGCGGTTCTGTCCAACGAGAGATAATCTAATATAGGGATGAGCATTTAGACCCGAATCCTGGTACCGAAACGGAACCGCACCGGTACCGTACCAAAACGGTACCGACTCCGAATACTCGGTACGTGACCTGTACCGTGTATTGAAACCAAAAAAAAATTAGGGAGTACTAAAACGGGATAATACCGAAAAGTTTCCGGAATTTGAATAGTCTATTTTTGAATGAATTGACTTATCTAAACCCCCATTTGTTCCATGCAAAACAACAGTAACTCGGTAACACAAGGAAGAAAACCAAAGGTCTAAAAAAAACCTACTGATACTCACAACATAGTACCTTCACAAAATCTTCTAAAGAATAAACCCTAAATTATACTTACATATTAAACAGCAAGATTATTCCCCCGAGGTTGTTTTAATGCATTAAATACCCGCCCTACCCGATTCCTTTTATATTGCCCCGTTTCTCTGTTCCAACACGTGTCTCCCCTCCCTCTTCTTCCACCGCCCTACTATTTCTTCCCCAGATCTCAATGAAGAATCTAAACACACAGTTCTCTCAAATCCACCGCCTTCCACATCTCTCTCAAATCCAGTTAACCAATTAATCTAAGCTTTTTGGCGATTGGTGAGGAGCAATGAAAGTCCTTCATCATCGTGAGGAGGTTACGGATGGGTAATCAATTTTCCTATAAGTTCTTTTGCTATTAATAATCATATCTAAATTGATGATAAATATTTTGTTCGTTGCTATATTTATGTAAATGTGATTAAATCAAAAGAAGTGCTTAAACAGAAAAATCCTAGACTTCGATTGGGATACATTTTCAATATAATCTATAGTCTACTTGAGGACAAGTAGGATTCAAGTGGGGGGATATTTGATGACATCAGATAATGTCACATTTATACCATCATTTATCCTGAATAAATTACCCATTTTATATAATTATTGCAAGAATTTATACTTAATTACTTAAAAGTGTTATTTACAGTAATTGAGGAGTGATTTGTGAATACATGCTAAAAGGCGTATATTTTGGAGCTAAAACAAAGACATCTGAAGATTACTCAATTCTGACCAATACGCCATATCCAGGAAAAGAGATACGGCGTATCAGCGCTAAGTCTTCACAAGTAAACACGTATTTACAATTCCCAATACGGCGTATCCACCTTCTGCCATACGCCGTATCCATGAAGATAACTATTCAGAGATACGAAGATATTATTATTTTGGGAAATATATATTATATTGATCATAAACTTTGTGCACACTCCAAGGGATACACCCCAATACGCCGTATTGGCCTAGCCCAATACGGCGTATCCAGCCTTTTTCAGAGGTTATAAATAGAAGACTCAAAAATGAGTTTTCAGTGTGCAAAATCATATTCTTCATACCATACTCATAAAAGATGATTTTCTAAAGAAAAAAAAGAGCAACAAAGGTCAAGCATCGATCACGATTCCATAGAAGACACCGTGTAATTCCTATACTTTTGTAATCATTTAATTTTTGGTATCATTCGGTAAAACGTTTAGTTTACCTTGGTTATTTGATCACGCTTGTATAATTACAATGGTTATGGGCTAATACCCTTGTGTTTTAGCCATCTTAATGAAGATTTAATTTTTGATTTGTTTTAAAATCTATTTTCTTAATTTATCATTGAATGTTTAATTATGTTTATCACATGATACTTGTCTACATGTTTGAATATGCGACCTATCATTCAACTGGGTCTAGTTACACCTAACAAGCGAGCTAGATACTAGGATAGCTCTCCATATCGTGTTTTATATTATTGGACCAATAGGATCACAAATAACGTTCTATCTTTGTCTTTAAATTAAGAGCTTAGTTGGACCGGCAGGTGACCCGTAATGTTTCAACAAGTATGTTCTTGATTAATTGATAAAGATTTGAATAGTGGACTACCAGTATATAAAATACCGTCAAACAGTAAGTGGGTAAAGTCCTGATGGGGCTAGATTATCAAGATCACCATTGCTTTAATCCCTAGATAGATTATAATTAAACTAAAAGGATGCTTTATGCGGATATGTTAATTGTGACAGGATTCAACGTGTCTAGGTCTTAGGATGATGTCCCGCCTAAGTCTTAAGAATGATATGCCGCTTCGAGATAAGAAATCATTGCACTAAATAAACAAACCAGCATTTAATCGGATTTAATATGGCTAATACAGTTTTCTATCATTTGGCTTGTACCTCTCTTTTATCTTCTGATTGTTTTCTTGCATGTTTATTGTGTTTAGAATTGATTATTGTCACCATAAAACCTGTGCCAGTCTCTTAGGCTGAAAACCCCCCATCTATCGTTAGAAGCGTATATAGCATAGGTTTAACAAGTAATTAGAATTAACTTAAGTAGAAGTAATTAAATACTGATAAATTATAAGGTTAACGACCTCGCTTAAACGAGACTTGTTCCGAATAATCATGTTTTCAGCACCGGTCTTGTTTTTCCAAAGCCATTTGACTGCTATTATGTTTTTGCCAACAGGACGTTCAAAAGTTCCCAAACATCAAGACGTTTGAATTGGTTTAGCTCTTCTTGCATGGATTCAATCCAACTGTGATCGAGCATAGCATCCTTGATGTTTTTCGGTTCGGTAATACTCACTGTTAACGAGTACATGCACATTTCAGCGTATGTGTGAAGTCTACATCTTGTCATTATAGGCTTAGAGGGGTCACTAAGCACTTGTTCATTTGGATGAATCTTAGTCCATTTATCAGTAGAATGATGTGGTTGGTAGAACTCATGCATATTTGACAGATCCTGAAATGTTAAAGATGACTCAACTTCTTCTAACATAGGAGAATGAAATGTAATGTAGAACTCATTTTTGTCAAATGTTGCAACATCTTCTTGATCTTGTTCATTGGCATTCTCAGTTGAGACTGGAGTTGTTGCTTGGTTAGCAATTGGTTCTTCTGATGAAGTTACTATTTGAGGAGCTTCATCTTCTTCAACGATAATTAAAGATGACGAAGGAGTGTCTTTGTTATCAAGAGTATTTTCAGCGGAATCATCTGACACTTTTGGAGTTCTCGTCGCATAGTATTCTTTATATAAAGGACTGAACAAATTATCCAAGTCTTCTTTTGACGGTATTGATTGAGAATATTCTAATGAATCTTGAAAATTCGAGTAGTTGAATCCGGGTCTTGAATTGTTGCTTTCAGAAGCCATTGTTGTGAGTTCATCAAATTTGACATGTATGCTTTCCATCATCTTTTTGGTTCGGCAGTTATAGATACGAAACCCTCTTGATGACTCAAAATAGCCAATAAAGATACCAATTTCAGCCTTCGGTTTCATTTTCTCAAGATCATCACGATCATTTGTTGGATAACAAAGAGATCCAAACATATAAAAGTATTGAACATTGGGTTTTTCTGCCTTTCATCAGCTCATAAGGAGTCTTGTTGTACCTTGTATGTATAAGAGAGTGATTCTGAGTAAAGCAAGCAGTAGCAATAGCTTCGGCCTAAAGAAATTCTCAAGTCTTTGAAAAGATAAGCATTGTGCGAGCAACCTCGACTAGTATACGATTTCTTCATTTAACAACACTATTTTTCTGAGGCGTTCTAACAGTTGAAGTGTTATGAGTAATGCCTAACTTTGCATAAAACGTCCTCAATTTCTCATTTTTGAACTCAGTTTCATTATCAGACCGGACTTTCAGGACTTGAGCCTTTAGGGATCATTGAATCTGAGTAATGAAATTGATGATCATATCAGGAGCCTCATCTTTGGTGTAAAGAAAGAATACCCATGTGTATCAAGAATAATCATCTACGATAACCAGAATATATCTTTTTCCATTGATACTTGCTACCCTCATTAGCCCACATAAATTCATATGAAGGAATTCAAGTTTGGATTTAGTACTTGGAACCAATTTAGGTGGAAAAGAAGCTTTCTTGCTTTTTCCTTGCTCACAGGCTAAACATAAGTGATCTTTATCATAGTTAAACTTCGGTAGCCCATCAACTAGATCTATTTTCGTGAGATGATTAATGGTACCAAAATTCAAATGATCGAGTCTTCGGTGCCATAACAATGATTTTGTTGATGTGGCTTTAGACATTAAGCATACAGCCGCCAAATCAGAAATGGAGATTATGTAGAGATTGGAATTACGAGAACCGATAAGCAAATCTTCACCTTTTAAATTCCGTACATAGCAGGTATTTGAATGGAAGGCTACTTCTAGATCTCCATCACAAAATTGTCTGACCAAAAACAGATTGTGTCTGAGGCCCTCAACGTAGTATACATGACATATCGTGATATTGCCTTGAACATAATCTCCATATCCAGTGTTTGCTATGAAGTGATCATTCCCGAAGCGGACTGTTCCCATGAATTTCTCTATGAAATTTCTTAGCAGTTTATGATCACTAATCATATGCTTCGAGCAACCGCTATCAACAATCCAAAAGACGAGCTGGATCACCTGCATCACATGAAGCAAATGCAGATGGAAGAGTGGACAGTTTGGCTACCCATTTCTAAGTGATAACAGTTGTTTTAGATTTTTACCGAACACTAGTATTACTCTTTGACACACTAGATGTTGACTGTGCGGTTTTACTCTTGGGTGACCAATTAAAACTTTTTTAATGTTCAAACCATTTCTTCCACTTTCTGCTTGTTGCAATTTTATTTTTTATGGAATTTCTAAGTGTCCTACTTTGACTAGAATCATAAGATAGTGATGATGCACTAGAAACCTTATTTGTTGTTGTTCGAGTTTTAGCAACGCTAAACCTGGAGTTTGCAACTATTGAAGTAGCTCCTAAATTCCTAGATCTTGCTGCTACAGGGAAGTGAATAAGGCTCTTTTCACCCTAGAATCTACAGACAAAGCATAACGAGCAACACATTTTTCATAAGAAAGCATAAAAACATCTTTACCACAAGAAACACAAACAATATTCGAACCATCATTAACAACGTTTAAAGTCTTTGCTTTTAATTCATTTGCATTTGATTGACAGACACTAACACTACTTGACACCTTCTGATCATTTACAAATGGGCTCTTAACAGTAGTGTAAATGGGCTCTACACTAACGCTTATTGGAACCTACACTAACACTACTTAGACTTTGGTCTCTTAACACTATTAGAACTCTCTACTCTTGTGAAATTAGAAACAGATATGTTAATTTTAGTAACCGGCGTGCGTGTCTTTATTTTTATGATTCTATACATTCCTCTTGCAATTACATTCGCACTTTGTTTTTTGACTTTGCTCGCTTTTAGGTGTAGAATGTGAAGTGACTGGTTTTGACCTATCTACTTTAACCTCAGAATTTGACACTTTCTTAGCCTTGACTGTTGTGTTTGTTTTTAATGGTGTTACACAAAGAAGTTTTCCTAAGGTCTCAGATTTTTCAAACTTAGTGTTCACATTCTTCCCCTTTTCAATGGTTTTAAGTTTATCCTTGAGTTCAGAAATTGTCATCAAAAGATCTTGATTTTGAGAATGCACATCTCCATAAGCATATGTCTTTTGATTAAAATTTTCAATTAACTCGTTGACTTTACGTTGATGTTGAGCCCGTGTTGCTTTTATTAAATTGAAAAGCGTTTGATATTCAAGCTTTATATTTTCTCTTTCTTAAATAACTGATTCAACTTGAGTTTTTAGCAACACGTTCTCATCACTCAACTTTGTCAGCTTTAACTTCCAAGAATTATCACAAGCCATTTTCTCTTTTCGATGTTGCAATTAGAGTTTAAAATCAATACTTTGAGCTTGAGATCGTTTAAAGTCATTTTCAAGAATTTTGATTCTTTTGAGCAAATTAGCTTGGATATCTTTTGAGTCACTTGAGATTTTCTCTTTTTCAAGCATCAAAATCTCATTTTTCTTTTCTGCAACATAAATTAACACACAATCTTTTATTTCTCTATTGAATGATGCTTCCAAAAGTTGATCAATTTTATTTTGAAACATGTTATCTTTTTGAGATTGTACTCAACTTTCTTTTCCATTGACTTAAAAATATTTAACATCTTCTGTACTTCTTCAGTAAGTTCTTGTTTAAGTTCTTTCGAAAGCTTTATCAAGGAAAGTGACATCAGAATTGCATTGGTTTTGTAAAACTATCTTAATGTGTTTTGACCATCATCAATGTAAATTCTTCTTTCATCTTTCAAAAGAGTGACATCGATGTTTGTTCGTAATGCAAGAATTGCTTCATCCATTTTGTCAAACATTTTTAACAATTTTCTTTTATTTGGCATTTTTAGAGTTGGTAAATTTGATATCTCTTTACGTGACTCAAAAGATACATTAGAAGTAGAATGAGTTGAAAAATAAGTTTGCTTAGCAGAAAATTCTTTTTGAGGAACAAATGTTTCATAAAGAGCATTTAATTTTGCATAATTCAATTAAATCATTTATTTTTTATTTTCAATCGGGTCTCTTCAGCGTCCTCAAGAGTTTCCTCGGAATTTGGTGAATCAATAATTAATTTCGTGCTGTGAAGCCTTTCACCATCATACATTTTAGGTTGTGTTGTAATGGCTTTCTTGAGACGTTCGGGATTTTGCTAACCCAGCCTAGCTTTTAGAAAAGGATCATAAACTTTTTTTGGTCTTTTACCAAGCATGTGAATTGTTTGAATTGATTGACCCATTTTGTAAATAATTCGATCATGAGAACTCAGTTTGTCATTTAAATCAACAATATCCTCAAGATAAGTGTTTTTGCTTGCTTTAAAAGCCTTTTTAGCCAACTGAGTCTCATATTGAATGATTACCTTTTCATTTTCACTTTTGAAAAAATCTCTTTCAACTTTACCTTTTTCTTTTAAAATTCTTTCAATGGTGTCTTTATCAGCTCGTATTTCGCCTTCCAAATCATCACATGTTTCTTTATATTTTGAAATTTGAGCTGATTTAAATTCAAGTGTTTTGACACATTCCTTACACGTCTCAAGCTCTTTTTGTAGCAACTCTTTTTGCTTTTTAAGCTCAATATTAAGTCTTTGTTTATTTTCAGCTTCTCTTTGAACATTGTATGCCAGAGATTTAATATCAAAAAATTAATCAGGAGCACTTGAATCATGTGAACTGTTCCATTATTATTTTTCACATAAGGATCATCAAATATGATATTACAATCAATTTGATCACCATCAGATGTGTTAATAACAATTTTTAGTTTCTCATGGTTCATATGTTCATGAACTTCTTTTGATATCATGCTACTTATGAGATCAATGTGCGAAGCATTTACCTCACTGACAACCTCTGCATCATATTTTGGCTCAGTCTCAACATTGTCATCTGCTGGTTGAATTCGTGCAATCATGATTACTGCAGCAGTTAGCTCTTCTAATGTTTCATTTCCATAAGCATTATTGAGCATGAAATCATTTTCTTCTTCATTGAGGGTGCCTCATGCTTCATGTTTCATTGCTAGCAGCATCTGTTCCCAGAAATACTTTGCATCACGAACTTTGGGTTTTAGACAATCACGAGCATAATGACCTCTTGCATTGCAGTTATAACACTGAACATTTGCCCTTCTCGGATTTGACTTAGTTCGTGGAACACTCTGAACAATCTGATTACTTTCATCAATTTTGTTGAACCTGACCATTTCCTGCATTAGTTGCTTGATTCCTATTTTGTCTCCCTGCATTCCTGTTACCATTCCCACCATAGCCAACATTCTTGGTTTGTATATCAACTCTACCATCATTTATCACAGCTTGATTCCTTGTGTTTGATGAAGTACGAAGACGATTATTGGTTGGAATAGAAAATTTTTGAGTGATTGCTCAAGCTAATAACATCATTGTTGTTGTGAGCTTGTCTTCTTGAGCATCCCTTTGTAACTCCTTTTGATAATCTTTTTCAGAATCAATTACTGATAAAGGATGAGTGACATAATATGGTTATGCTGTATGAAAGTATGAAGGACTTGCATGAGTTTGTGATGAATGAGCAATTAGTACTAGTGGATCATGGTTCTTCATAGCTTTATTTGCCTTAGATGCTTGTACATGTGGCTCGAATTGTAGTAAGGTATCATATAACTGTTAGCCTCACTTTTTAGTGAAGCTGGCATTTTACACGTGAATTGGACTAGTCCTGGACACTGCGTATCACGCAGGGGTCATTTATGTAAAATAGAAATAGTTTGTTTTTGTTTCTAATATAAATACCCCTTATGGCTCTCCATGAGGGGTGTTGGTGAAATCATTTGTAACTCTTTCTCATTCTTAAGCTAATATTACAAGTTTTCTCCACCCTCTCTCTACTTTCTCTCACTAAACAATATGTCTCATCCTTGAGGGAGAAATGCATATATCCGGTACTTAGTTGATTTTTTATGTTACCGTTTTGATGTTAAAATTTCGACTACATAGAGGGATAAATTGCTTACACTCGGGACTTAGTTAACTTTGGTGTAGCAATTTATATCAGCACTTTCCTGGAGGGAGAAAAGTGCATTTCTGGGTCTTAATCGATTTTGGTGCTACATTTTTGACTTTGTTAAAAGGGTTAAAGTGTGTACTTTGGGTATTTTGGGCTGAAATCAATAAGACTAGAATGCTTCCTAAGTGAGATGATGTTGATAATATCATCCCTTCCCACATAGTACCCTAAATAAGAATTGAGGTCTTTGAGAAGACTAGTGCATTGATTCTTATTAGTCTCAGGGGTGTCTGTTTGGGAGGGAGCAGAAGAAGTTCAAAGCATAATTCTTATCTAAGCCAAAGTATTTGGATGAGGGAACTTCAAGGATGACAAATGAGAAGTAGATTCTGATAAACTTCGACATGACCAGAAGTGCAAGAAAATGAAGCTTTCTCAAGATATGCAGCTAATTCAGAAACTTCATGATGACTAGAAGCGTATAAAGAAAGTTTTTGAAGTCATGTCAGGAAGTTATGAGCAGAAATCCAATCAAGACCGGGTCGGTAGAGAATACTTCTATGTCATCCTCATCAGTATGTTCGTCTATAAGCTGAATAAATAAGGCTGGTGTATTTAAGAAGATCAAGGTCATTGAAGACGATCTCAAGGAATACTGGACTTCATTCTTATCATTCTTTATTTATGCTTGTAGAGAACATTGTAACCAATTCACATGTGACACCATCTTGGAGGAAGATTGTTATCATACCCCGCCAAGGCGGAAACACGAGGCGTAAACAAGAATGGATATCATCATAACACACGGTGTCTATATAGAGAATATTAAAATGAAAGCTAAAGTAAAGCAAAGACACAAAGTGTCATAACAATACCAAAAACCTAACCAAAATCCAAAAGGCGTCTTTATTGATGAAACGAAAGTTCTCGCCAATAGAAAGACATGCAACAATTATCCCCCAGATGCTCACCTGAAAATGATGCTTAAAACGTCAACATAACAGTTGGTGAGAGTCATAGGTTTAAGACACACATTATAAACCTTCCAAACCAATTACTGTGATTAACCAAACAATATAGGACAATTATGCTAAATATGAACTTATGCTAACATGCAAACCAAATCACCATATCAAACCAACCATACATATACTAGGTAGGCGTACCCCTCCGATCCTACATACCGTCAGAGCTATTCGCACCTAAAAGAATACCAGATGAAAGCTTATTTTTTAGGCTGGACCCATTTAACAATTTCACGAGTTGGTCATTCTCAAATTAAATGATCCGTGTGATGATCAGCCCCACCATTAATGTCTCTAACACAACACAATATCATGGCAACAAAGCCATATTGCAATCACATACTGTCCACACGTAAATCCAAACACAAGAACATCCACAGCAATTCAAAACATTGCCAAAACCTTCGCATTCATTTCATCCAAAATTTAAAACAGTAAAAAGAGGGACTATGAAACTCACCTGTGTTAGCTCCAAAAGGAGCCAACAATAACTTCCACGAACAAATCTAAACAATGTAACCACATCTATAAGTACCATTATTAGGCCAGCAACCCAATATGTGTAACCTCAACTATGATGGATATCTAAGCTATCTACCATAGTCATATTCTTATTTAAAACCTTTACCCACTCTTACTTATGTCATTTAGGGGCTCTGTTTGGATACTTACACTTTGCTTTTTCTTGGTTTTATGCAGGATTTTACTCCCTTTTCGCCTCCTAACGCACCACTTAACACTCCGTTAATTCAAACCTAAATTCATAATTTATTACATGTTCTTATGACCTCGCCTAGCTCTTCCAAGTCCATTAACTTTTTCAAATACCATTTAGAAGTTCACTTAATCCAAAGTGTCCAGAATTCATCCAGAATCTGACCTTCTAAAAGTATGACATTGGTTAACCAACTTAGACCTCACTATGACCTTAGCCAAAATTCAGGGACACACATAATATAATAAACTAAATTCTACGTGATCCTTAGTGCCTTCTACTCCAATGTTCTAGTATTTTTAGAAAAATAAAAAACCAAAACTGAAATTTCATCACTGTTATACACATGATTTTTGTAATGGCATTTGAACCCCACTTCCCGTCATAAAAATCATGTGGCCTGACTTTTCTGGAAAGTAGACTCTCTGAGGTTATCTCCTGTATGTTGTAAATTATTTATTTGATCTTTTATGATCGAGTTATGACCTCTACAAGTCTGACTAAATTTCTGCAATGAATTAAAACGACTATCCTCAAAGATTAAACCCTAACCGACAATCCCTAAGCATGTAAACAATTAAACTAATGATCAAACATGACCTATACATCCATTAAAACTTCCATTAACACAAAATCCTAAGAAAACCCTAATTTTATAACCCTAATCCAGCATGTTGGATTACTAGAATTGAAAAATTAAAACTAGAATTGAACAAGATTAGAAAATTTACCTTAGCAAAGAAAACCCTAACTCTTTTTTTTCTTCTTCTTGGATCGGCCAAACAATGAGGGGGAAGGGTTTGGGATTAGTTTGGTATTTATAGGCCACAAGGAAATCCCTAGATAATTTTAATTACAATTTGATTTCAATTCAAACTATTTTCTTTTTTTTTCTTTTCTAATTTTTGGCCGAATGGCCTTTATTTCTTTTTTTATTTTTTTATTTAATTATTAATTACATATTTATTTGTATTTCCTTAAATTTTTATAAAAACTTTAATTAATTTGACTATACCTTTTTGCTATGATCGCTCTAATCTCACTAGATTTTTAATAATAATCTTTTACTTTGATTTATTAATCCTAATTTTCAAAAATAAAAATTGTTATTCTTCTTTAACTTACCATTAAAAATCTAAACCTTTTTAGATTCTAACACAAAAATACATTACGTAAAAATACTTACACAATATTACACAGAATACGCTCGTAATATCAATAATACATTTCCTTGTCAATCAGAGTAATAACGAAATGAAACTTAAATCATTTTCACCATCAAACCTATCTCATTGAATGATCAAAATCATCTAGATTGATTACCAATACCTCAAAAACACATATAAACCCACATAAACACATAAAATCACATAAATTAAACAATGCAACAAGCACCTAAGTCAACACTAACGGTTTAACTAACCTGCTCAAGCCATGGTTGTCACAGTATCCCCTCTTTTAGGAAATCTCATTCTGAGATTTAACTAGCCGATTCATGAGCTCGAACGACAAACAACAGAGGATACTTAGACTTCATATAATCCTCATGTTCCCAAGTAAACTCAGGACCACATTTTGAATTCCAACGAACCTTTACTAACGCTATCTTACTACGCTTTAAACTTTTAACTTCACGATCCATTATCTCTACAGGTTCCTCAACAAAACGAAGAGTCTTGTCAATCTTTATCTCATCTAATGGCACATGCAAACTAGCATTAGCTAAACATTTCTTCAAGTTTGACACATAAAACGTATCATGTATTCCACTCAATTCCTCAGGCAATCTCAATCGATAAGCTACAGGACCGATCCTTTCAAGAATCTTAAAGGGTCCTACGTATCTCAGTGCTAACTTTCCCTTTTTCCCAAAATGAATTACACCTTTCCCATGCGTCGATTACTTTCAACATCATCAATCTACCTACTTTGAATTCCAATGGTTTGCGTGATTGTGTCAGCATATGCTCTTTTGTCGATCTCTGCATTGCCTGAGCTTCTCCTTTATCAAATCAACTTTATCAGTTCATTTCTTGAATCAATGCAGGTCCAATCAAACTACATTTCTCCAATCTCCAACCAATTTATAAAACATGGTTAACACTACAACTTCCTTTTCGTACAAGGCTTCAAACGGAGCACATCTTATACTCGAATGATAGCTATTATTGTAAGAAAACTCAGCCAATGGTAGATGAACATCCCAGCTACCACCAAAATCAATTACACACGCCCTCAACATATCCTCTAGGGTCTGAATCGTACGTCACTTTGTCCAATCCGTTTGGAGATGATAAGTCATACTCATAATCCAACCTAGTACCTAATGCTTTTCGCACAGTCTGCCAGGCATCGCGAACGTAATTCGTATTATCTCTTTCCGAAAGAATGACACAGCGAACTCCATGTCTCGTGATAATTTATCGACGTAGATCTTTGCTCAATTTTCTCCATAATATAGGTCTTCTCTTATAAGCTAGGAAATTGAGCTGACTTAGTAGTTCTATCGACTATAACCCAAATTGTGTTCTTGCCACTTTTTGTCCTAGGTAAACTTAGTGATAAAATACCATAGTGATTCTTATTCCCACTTCCATTAGGTATTCAAGTTGTTGCGTAAACCCGAAGGCCCTTCTGAATGGGCTCAAGCCTTTACCTTTTAACATGTCAAAACACGGACTAAAATAGTAACAATATCTCTCTTCCATTCTCCTGGCCTTTACCATTTACAATATCTCGAAGATCTTGAGTACTTCTTACAGCTCCTGTGATGCACAGAGTATTTAGACTTATGAGCTTCTTCCAAAAATACTATTCTCATACCTCCAGCTATTGAAACACATATACGGGTCCATATAAAATTCAATACTCTAGTCCTCCTTTTCTTTTCCATCTTGTTGTTTTCATAACCCATGCTGGTTATTCCATAGTGCATTCTCTTGCTTAAGCGCCTCACTCTGGGCTACTTGTATCTTCTTTCTCATTCCAGCTTGAACAGTCACTATCATAGCCCTTACACGTCTAGGTTTCAGCCGCTCCTTCCCACTCAATGCATCAGCCATAACGTTCGCCTTACCAGGATGATAACGAATCTCGCACTCATAATCACTAAACAACTTAATCCATCTCCTCTGTCGCTATTTAGCTCTTCTGATCAAAACTGTGTTGAAGGCTTTTGTGATCCGTTAAAGATAACCTCTTAGTTACCATACAGTTAATGCTCCAAGTCTTAAGAGCAAACACAACAGCTCCCAATTCTAAATCATGTGTCGTATAATTCTTCTCATGGGTTTTTAGCTGCCTCGATGCATAAGCAATCACTTTGCCTCTTTGCATGAGTACACAACCTAATCCTTGGTTTGAGGCATCACAATAAACCACGAAATCTTCCACTCCATCAGGTTAGACGTCAATTTGGTGCATCACACAAGTTATTCTTTAAAGTTTGAAAAGCTTCTTCTTGCTCTACACCCCACACATACTTCTGATTCAAAAATCTTTGAAAATGGGAAATCGGGTGTTTTATAACTTGTGATCTCTTAGCTCTCTCAACAAAAATCTTTGCTACTTTTCAAAGGTTTAGTTTGGGGAAGTTTCGAGGTATTTGGTTATAAGGCATGTGATATTGCGTGAGGACACGCAATCGTTTAGTTTGGGGAATTTTGATAAGTGTAAAATACACATGTCTATTTATGCTTAGAATAACCCAATTAAACCCAAAACAGACCAAAAATGGCAAAAATATGCTTGTATTTGTGTTTTGTGTGTGCAGGTACGGATATATCAGAAATCACAAGAAAACCATCAAAAACAAGCAAGCACGGACACGAGAACGGAAGAGTGAACAAAAGCCGGAAGCCAAAGCCAGAAAAAGTCAAATCTACAGTCAACTCCAGTCAATCTTGGTCAACAAAAGTCAACAAGACCCAAAATGTTTCAAAATAACCCCTCAACTTTCAGAAAAGTCCATAAATGGTCCCTAAACTCTTAATGGGCCACACCCGGATCCAAAGCCTATTACTTAGCCCATTACACTAGTCCATTTACCCTTTTTTATTAAACCACAAGGACCATTGTTGCCAAATCTTAAAGTTATTTATACTATGATTTGTGCTATACAACCACAAGGGCCAAATGTGTCACTTTCCCAAAGTTTAAAACAATTTTACCCCGATTCAGTTATAGAAAGGGCGCCAAACACAAGTTACTGTTCATTCATCTCCTACAATCCACCTGGCAGTCAAAACAAGGGGCAAACAAAAATTGAGGGATAAATTAGACTATTCAAGTGGTCGTATACATGGTGGCAAGGTCAAATCAGTAAAATCCAGGGCAAATCATTAGTTCACTCAAGCATAAGGACACGTCAGCTATGGAGAAAGCACACAAGGGCGTGGGTTTTTGTGCTAAACCACTCACAAAAGAAGCACAAGCATGTCACATCAAAGAATGACACGCTGGCAATCCTCTATCATACACAATTTGATCAAACGGCTCAAACTCAATATCCAATGATTGAATAATTGGATGGCAGAGATTGAAAGAAGTGGAAAGAGACTCAAGAGGCTAGAAAGATCCAAGGCAGGCTATAAAAAGGGCCTCACTCTTCACACACAGGCACGTAGCTTAG
>BQNB010106483.1:0-23380 GCA_026074375.1 Tanacetum coccineum | reverse complement strand
GTAGATTTTCTTAGAAGTACTTTGCAATGAGAGCCAAATTTTTCTGCATGTCTTTATCCTTCTGAGCTTGTTCAGGATCACTATCTTCTTCAGAAGCTGACTCAGATGGAGGTGTGATTGGTTTGGCTATCTCTTTGCCTTTGCATCTTGTAGCTGCATGAGATCTGGTTGGAAGTGAAGCTTTGGATATTGGTGCATATGATTTGTGATGTTTTGGTGTTTGATAATAAGGATCTTGCATTGTTTGAGCAGTAGCAACAAGTGCTAATGGGTTAGCATTCTTGGCCATTCTTTCAGCACGGAGTTCATTAACTTCCTTTTGGTATTGTTTCAGAATGTCAAAGAGCTTATGGTATGAAACTTCATCCAACTTGTGTTGTTGGCATTCACAATCGTGAACAAATTCTTGGACCCTTCTGGTTGAAGTGTTGAAGAAATTGAACATTTGACTTGGCATCGTTGCATCTGTCAAATTGTTTCTGATCCTTTTTTTTCCCCCATTTATCATCTTGTAGAAATCTTGTGTATGTATGACTCAATTGCTCTCCATCGATGAGAGTGAATTGACCAACTCACAATATTAAGTTTGTCTTCTTGATACATCTGTATATTGAGTGATTCACCTTGTTGTAACCTCTCGTAAGCTTCCAACATTTCTTGAAGCTGTTGACATGCATCAAACAGTGAGTAGATTTCTTCTCCAAAATTCCAGTCAATATCAATTGATCGCTTCTTTTTCAGATTCATAATGTGCTTTGTTCTCAGGAGTCTTATTCAGAACTGTCTCGACTGATGTTTTTTGCAGGAACTTCCAGAGGAATCCTTTCGGTTGCTGGAATCAGCTGGTGTAGTGGTCATGGTTGGTGGTTATAAGACCTGTGAGAATGCACTTTCGTAAGGCATCACCATTTGGTCTTGTATCAATGTATCGTAAAAACCGTGATCGCCATTGTGCATATCGTCCTGTTGCAAGCATTGGTGGACGATCCCTGGAACCAGCTGCCATTATGTTGTTATGCATTTGACTGTCGGTTGTGGAAGTTGCAATTGGAGTTGTCATGATGAATGATGTAAGAATTATGAAGTGAGAAATGATTTGTAGGATCTTAAGCAGGTAAAGTGATTGTTGTTGTTGATTGATTTCAATTAATGTTCACGGGATTTTACAATTCTTGGATTTAAACCGAGAGAAGAATCGTATCTTTCACGGGATTTTACAAAATCAAGAAAAAACCGTAAAACAAAAATTTACTAGTTCGGTTCTAGTTCGGTTCTTATGTAAATCACCTAATTCGGTTCATGCTTGTTCGGTTTGTTGGTTCGGTTGTGTAATTCGGTTTTAAAAGTAATCAACTAGCGACACCCATCAACACACTCCCCATTATGCTTGTTCGATCATGCTTGTTCGATCATGCTTGTTCGATCGACTCTAGTTCGAATGTGCTTGTTCGATCGTGCTTGTTCGATTGACAAAAAATGCCACTCGTTCGATGGTCCTAGATCGATCAACAAAAAACACACTAGTTCGATGCAACCTAAACGTCGCTCGTTCGATCGTTGCTAGTTCAAGCCTCACTCGTTCGATCAAATAGCAGTTCACTCGTTCGATCCAATCGAAAGAGCACTCGTTCGATCCTTGAGTTTGTCACTCGTTCGATCAAACAAAAATGAAACTCGTTCGATCAAACAAAGAAGAGCACTCGTTCGATGCTTGAGTTTGTCACTCGTTCGATCAAACAAAGAAGAGCACTCGTTCGATCCTTGAAGAAGTTGCTCGTTCGATCAAAACAGAAAAAACCACTCGTTCGATCCTTGCAAGAAGGAACTAGTTCGATGGACTCGTTCGATCGTCTCGTTCGATGATCCCGTTTTCCACTCGTTCGATTGTTCCGTTTTCCACTAAAAGCACGATCTTTTCGTCCTTGCGTTTTTCTTAGCCACGCAAACAAAATAAGCACTACTTTCACAAAATAAGCACTACTTTCACGAAACAACAAAAACTACAAACAAACAAATCGAACTACTTTGCTTAAAAAAAACGAAACCACTAAACAAACAACATACAAACACGAAACAACCACTAAAACTAACAAAAACTAAACCCACCCGTGGCGAATGATACCAAATGTAAATAACCCAATATATCACCTTCACTTCATAATTGGAAACAAGAAAATAAGATGAGAAAAATATGGAAGAATTTTTAGAGAGAAGTTAGAGAGAGAAAGGTAGAGAGAAGAAAAAGATGGAAGATTACTTGCAAAATTACAAATGAGAATTAACAAGAACCAACCCCCTCTCCATACTTGGAGAGGGGTATTTATACTTAATACCAAGAGGCTTTCATGCCTTGGTATTTCTACGGGACGGGCTCGGGATTACTTGGGCTTTCGCCCGATACACGTGACCGGTTAGATTACATTTAAGAGCCCGTTTACCCGTGTAGCCTATTACAACGTATATTATTTTAGTGACCGAGACCTAATATAATTATGAACGAACTTCCATTGTTCGACTCAATATTTTGAGGCTAACAACTTCCCAATCTCTTTTTGATGTAAATTGGCTGCAATCGAGATTTCCAGTTGGACAAGTTACAATATATTAAAATCGACATTGCGATCTACATGTATATAACAGATTTTTGTAAATAAATACATAAAAATGCAAGAGATCATTTGAGAACCACATGTATAATTGTAATGTGAGTGACTCATTATAAGACATAACCTAATAAATACATAAATAATCGATTTTGAAACTGATGAACAAACGGTCTTCTTTGTCAAAGCTTTTATTTTATGATTTGCATGGTCCTGAGGGCAAAGTACATATCATGGAGGATCTAAGGAATTCTAAGTTGGATGAAGCTGAACTTTCTAAGTTACATAATAGTGTAAAACGTGGAGAAATAGTTGGTATTGCCGGGTTTCCAGAAAGAAAGAAAAAATGAAAAGGGGAGAGTTGAGAGTTGAGTATTTTCCCAAAATCGTTCACTGTTTTGTCACATTGTATCCATATGCTTCCTAGTAAAAAAAGTGCAGCCGTTGCGGAAAATCCCAATGCAAAGAAAATTGATGCTCGGACACCAGGAAGTGGTAGAAATCCTGAAGCATACACATTGAAAGATAAGGAAACACGATACCGTCAATGTTATCCAGATCTGATGGTAAACTCAGAAGTTAGAAACAAATTTACTTGTGCAAATATTGTATCTTTTATCAAAAGTTTTTGAGATAAACTTGATTTCTTAGAGGTTGCACATGAACTTTTTCTAAAGGTGTTGGAGCAGCAACACGTCCATTTGTGACACACCACAACGACCTTAACATGAGATTATTTATGGGGATTGCACCTGAACTTTTTCTAAAGGTGCTTGTTGTTGGTGGACTTGAGTGAATGTATGAGATTGGGACACAGTTTAGGAATGAGGGAATAGATTTGACAAATAATCCCGAGTTCAGAAGGCATGAGTTTTATATGGCTTGTGCTGACTACAATAGTACAATGACATTATGAAGCTGACTGAAGATATGCGATACCATGAGGTATCTTACCCTGCAGAACCTTCTTACACCTTTTCTTAGATGCAACCTTTTGAGTTTGCCATCTATTATAGCATCTTTATGATGTTGTCTTTCCTGTTTGGAATTATCCTCGCTTTCTAATGAATCACATATAAATGTAACAGGTGAAGTTTGGCCCATCATGTAATCAAATTCTACTAAAGAGCCGCTCATTCTTGGAAAAGTCCAGAATTGCTCTTCATTTTCGCTTCCTAGTCTCTTTAATGTGGCATTCTTTAGAAGGTAAGGATGCTCGACTTTATTGTTGGGAGATCGATTATTTGCACATGAAGATAGTGGCTCAAAACCAGAAGAAGATTCCTCTCTTTCACAAAGAGTTTTCATAATCAGTGTTTTGAGCAAGTTCATGATTTGAACTGCATGGATCAATGCAGTTAAAGGATCCACCATCTGCATTACAAAGAAAAATATAAGTCTTCAAAAAAGTGAAAGGTTGGAATGAATATGAAGATAGTGGACCTGAGTCATGTTAGGTGCAAAAACCATGGCAATGTTTGGGCATTCATCTTATTTTGCTGATCATGCTTGACCACATCAGCCATTAAATTTATGGCCCTATCAAGAAGTGCAGCCTCTGTTGGAGGGAGGGATTTGGCAAGCTGAGTGCATTCGTTTTCTGTATTGCAATGGATTACATGTTCTGGAGTCAAAGAATTAAGAACACCCGTAGGTAGTTCTATAAACCATGCTTGTTGTTCCGGTAAATAAGATATCGTATTTTTTTAACAATTGATAGCTGAATATAATTTTGGAATCGACACAGAGAAGGGTGAGCAACATACCTTGATCAAACAACCTAAGAAATGGACATCGACTCCATCAGGCACAAATCCTCTGTTTAGCTGATTCCTAACATCCTCTTCTTGGCCGTCATCCCCAATTATTCTGAATATACCTTCTGCCTTCATCATGTAACATGTAAAAATTTGAAGTTTTAAATGATGCACAATATTACTTTAACAGACATGTCTTTGGCTTACTTGAAGGCCACCTTCTGAATATAAATGATTCTGATCAAGGAGAAAAACATATTCACGCCCTTCATTGGCTTACAATGTACAGTGTATATTATTTAATTGAAGCAGTAATCACATACATACCCATTGAAAAGTCGTAAAAGATTATAATCTGAAATACACAATCAGTATAGTTGCATAAAGCCTCCTACACCACCAGTATAGTTGCATCCAAACATACCATCACGGAAGACAGAAAGTCGATGTAGAATCGACATTTTTATCACAAAGGCGAAGAGGTCATCAATAATTGTATTCAAAAACTTGTACGTCATTTGCCTTCATGGCATATGAGCAACTGATTGTAGCTTGTAATTGATGAACAGTTGTGGCCACATCATAACGAAACATGCAACACAGTAATAGATGCAACCAGTCTCCTTCTAATCATCAGATTTTTGAGACACCTTTATTCAAATTTCTAAAAAACACAATAATACGTAATAGCAATGTTTATGCCGCTTACCGAACATGTGTACACAAAGAAAGCTAGAGGATATGATATTACCAAAACATTACTTGGTTGCTCTCCACTTCCCTTATGACCATCTAAAGGTAGAACATGATGTACACAAATAAAAAAAGGAATATTAGAGTGTATTTAATGTTCTGCAAGACTCACTTCGTGAATGGCCAAACAGTCACTATATTATCTCAAACAACCCAATTAAAAATAACAATGCTAATTAGAGGATTCTGATTATTGATGTAAATATATTGCTTTTGTAATCATAAATAACATACTCGTTACTTAATAAATATGTTAAAAATAATGACAAAAAGGTATTAGCAGGTTGATCCAACCGCATCCTCTTTCTAACCTACTCACCTCGACCATTTGATTTTAGGGTTTGGAGAAGAAGATACATAGGCTAAGGTGTGGTATACAAAATAGATACGTGTAGATATGTGTTCATATATCAATTTTGGTGGAATTTTACAAATAATACAAAAAAAAATATGATGACATGGGCATCTATTATGACATGGAATTATGACGTGGCATAAAATCGTCAAATACCTCATTATATATATTTTTATACTTAAGCCGGTTCGGACCCGAAAGCCTTCAAAATTGTATTTTAAAAACTGATCAGATTGTTAAATTTTATAAAAACAGTTTTTATAAAATTAGTTACCGGTATCTCGTAAAATTCATATCTCCTTCGTTTTAAGCCCGTTTTTCGAGTTTTTTATATGCACGGTATTGTATTAAGACGTACTGACACATTTTTAAGTCCATAATATGCCTAGAAAATCATGCCAAAACAGAATGTATAAACTGTCCCAAATTAATATATATAACTTTTGTTTTTATGAATTTTTACCATGTTTTTAATTACTACAAGTCCACTAATGTTACTACCACAACATCCTTATATCTACTAAAGTTCACTAATTTATATCCATTCATATCACTTCCATTTTATAAATAAAATGGCAAGTACAATTATTTATTTATAAAACTATATAAACAAATTTGTGAACAATTAATTTAACAACTAGTTAAATAAATTATCTAAACTATGTAACATATCAAAATAAATATTTCTTCATATTCTAACATATTTGTAAACCCTTTTCAACATGTGTATGTATTTATTTGCTCATGTATGATTCTTGATTTCTTTGCAAACTGTGTATAATATAAACTAAGTGGTGATTTAACTAGTTAATTAAGATGTATATATGTAAGTAAGTAAAATGGAAGTATGAGAAAATTAGTATGAACCTTGTGTGAATGATGATGATGAATGAACACAAACTAAACCTAAATCAAACTAAAATATTTGTTATCTAACTTAAACCCCTTAAATACTTGTAACTTCCTTGCTAGAAGATCAAAAATACCAATCCTATTTGTTTCTTGCTTGGAGCCGGTTAGGTAGAGAGAGCATAAAAGAGTTTATGATTTTTTTTTTGTAATAAGTGAAAATTACTACAATAATATATCTACTAACCAAAGCATTGGCTTGAATACCTAATATTTAACAATTAGGTAACAAAATTGATTTAGACAAGCCAATGCGTGTCCCTGTGGCGTGTGACTTAAATCAAGGAAAAAGAAGAGACAATTTGGGAATGACAAGTCCCTAAAGAGTGCATGTATGCGTGTGAGAGTAATCAAGGGACAAGAGGGTGGCTTATGTACAAGGGAGTGGCTTATGCCCCCACGGGGTAAGAGCATCCTGCTCGACTAGTGA
Source organism: Tanacetum coccineum (assembly GCA_026074375.1). Lineage (NCBI taxonomy): Eukaryota > Viridiplantae > Streptophyta > Magnoliopsida > Asterales > Asteraceae > Tanacetum > Tanacetum coccineum. The sequence goes on along the minus strand of BQNB010106483.1, from coordinate 16,573 downwards.
ATAAGCTAAATTGATTAAATAAGAATGTGAGTGGAGTGGTTGCTTGGGACGGCTTATATTAGAAGTGGGGAAGGATTTGATAAATTTTTATGTATTGGGTATAATTGTGGGTATTTGTCTAAGTATAGGAAGGTAAAGTTTTTTACATGCACGCATAAAAGCTAAATATTGTGAAACGTAAACGTTTTACGTAATGTATAAAAATAAAATATGAAAAGTTATAAATTATCTTCGTAAAAAAATAATATAATACTTGTTTGACGTAATTTTATTTGTTGAAGCCGTTTTAACGTTTATTGTGATTTTTAGTTTACGCGATATAACTAACGTAAAAATTAAAAGTAACGTGTAAATGTTTAAAATAAATAGTTAATATTATTGACGTAAAATGGCTTGAAAATGCGGGTTGTTACATATATACCACTTGTGTGCCCCTCACGTGCCAAACAGAGTAACCAACTTATTACTTGAGGTGTGGCTTATCAATCCACCCTCCTTAGAAAACAGCTTGTCCTCAAGCTGTGCAGTCAAAATTTGGACTGTAGCTCAGTTATTGATTCCTATGTGGCATCCTCAGTTTGGCCCTTACCCATTGACTAGAACATAAATCTCCATTCCATTGCCCTTCTTAGCCATCCTGCGATCTAGAATTGTTAAAGGTTCCACAATAAAAACTCCACTTGGGTCACATAGTGGTAATTTCCCACAAGCTTGATCAGGATTGGGGTGTCTACATTTCTTCAATTGAGACATATGAAACACATTATGTATTTGGGAATTACTAGGAAGTTCCGGCTTATAAGCCACCCCCAATCCTTTATATGACCTTAAAGGGGCCAAAGAACTTAGGAGAGAACTTATTTTGTTTCCCTTACCTTAAAGAAACTTGTCTATGTGGTTGTAGCTTCAAAAAGACCCAATCACCACAATCAAACTGCTTATCGGTTCTTCCTTTATCAGCATGAGATTTCATTCTACTTTGAGCTCTGCTAATATGAAATTTCAATAACATACAATCACACACATTGGACTGGTGTGTTCCTCTGAGCTACACTTTCTTACCTCCATACTTGAATTCCATTCTCAAATCCTTGAAGTTACACTTAATATCTCCTAAAGTAGCCAACAACTGCATTCCCAATACCATTTCACAGCCTCCCAAAGGCAATACCATAACATCAGTTGTGAAAATAGTGTTATTAAACTTCCATTGAAATTTCTTACACTCAGATGTGGTTATCAAATTATTTCCATCTGCTACTGTGACTGCCAAAGGTCCAGTTGGCCTGATTGAAAACCCTAATTTCTTAGCCATGTTCTTGTCTAAGAAATTATGTGTAGATCAACAATCAACCAAAATATGCACCAAATGCTTACCCACTGTGCCAATTACCTTCATTGTTTGAAAATTGTTTGTCCTAGTCAAAGAATTTAGAGAAATTTGAGGCTGCAATTCCTGAATGCCCATGGATTTCTTGTTTTCTTCCTCGTTGTCTATACAATCCTCATCATCAGGCACTAGGACTAAAGAAAATAATTGCCCTGCACACTTATGCCCTGGGGTATATTTCTAGTCATAATAAAAGCGTAAGTTTTGTGCCCTCTTTTCCTGGTACTCTTTTTGAGATAGTTGTTTCCTCACAGTTGTATTAACAACGTGTTTAGGCTAGCAAAATGTGCAAGGGGCTTAACTAACATTTCCATAGTTTCCCCCATTGCCAAACCTGTTGCTATTAAAAGATCCTGATGGCTTATTCTTCTTTTTCACAACATCAAGAATGGCTTCTTGCAACCTAGTCAAAGAATAAGCATCTGCAAGTGTTGTAGGCTTAAACATTCTAACACTCATCTCCAATTCATTTAGTAACCCCTCTCCCCCGAATACAAACTTATGGCATGTTTTTGGCTAATGGTTACTCTACATAAAAGTGTATCAAACAAATCTTGGTACTCCTTAGCATTCTTGAGGACAGACATTGGATCTTCAAAGATTGACCCAAATCTTTGAATAATTACATTCTTATACACCTCCCAACTCACATTTTCACCATTAACACTAAGATATTGTATGTGCCATGGTAAAGCTTTATCAGATAAATGCACTGAAACAATCTTTACCTTCTCCTCATTGAGTGTTGACAATTGCTAAAGATTGAACACTATGAAAAGCCTAACCCTGACAACCTCTTCTGAACTTGAATTGAAGTAGTGTGTGTGGGCGGGGGGGGGGGGGGAGGCCTTTTCCAATCTACCAAACTGGTTGGCTTGCCTACCTTGATTCATAGCTTGATTTTGTTGGAGTCCCAATGTAGCAATCAAATTCCTCATTTTAGCCAATTGTGAATCCAAATATTCCCTTGTAATCCCTTCATCACCATTGCTATTACTTGCAGAAACGATTCTTGTACTTGGTGCCATGAGTCTCTTGATTGTATGATATTTGATGAATATTGTGTTTCTTGTTAGTTATTACTCCCTTCCCTTCAGTTGAATAACAACTAACAACTTAACTGTTCTTGGCCAACTCAAATCTCCAAAAACTGATCATTGATTCAAAAACAGAGGATTTAAGCACTTATGGGTTGTTCTTGTGATCGCGATGGATATTTGACACTTGGTCGTATTTCTGACGGATAGCACACAATCTTGATTAGAATGCCAGTGTAGCAAACTGATTCTTGACAATTGGACACCAAAAAACAAGAAAACTCGCCGAAAAATGAAAAACTCAACCGGAATAGTGATAACAAAACAAGAATGCTAGAGCTGCCAGGAAGGAGCTCTGATACCACTTGATAATCACTTTCAGAGATCAAAGATGATCCGTGATAAGCCAAAACTAGTTAGATTGCTCAAGAAATAAGAAACAGAGCAAAATAAGCTAATTAAGATCAAAAATGGCGGAAATTCAGTTATTGGATTATAACATAACGTTTACAAGTGAAAAGAGTGAGAGAGATTACAAGTTTTCTAGATAGCTAGAAATGAATTGCAGAACAAGTATTTAAAAACAAGATTTCTCGCCAAAATTAGAAGTTGGTTAGAGTATGCTGGGAAGTGTCACGTGCACCTCACACGCCTGGTAGATATACCACTTGTGTGCCCCTCACGTGCCAAACAGAGTAACCAGCTTATTACTTGAGGTGTGGCTTATCAAACATGCTTGAATCAGATCAAACCGAACATATTTTAGTCCGCTTATCGGTGCATCATTTTCTTTATATTTGGTCCTCGGCCAGTGTAATATGTTTTAGTGAACTGGCCCGAACCGACAAACCGGGCTAGACCGCCTCAACCAAACTGGGCCGAACACGCTTCGTTCCCGTGTGTTAGCCTTTTAGCTAAGTCAGTATTTGAAACATTCCAATTTTTACCGATCCGGTTTGGGTTTTGGACTGTGATCAGTCGTGTTCAAAAGTAAGTATACAAGTGTTTGATATCGCCGATTAATAAAAAAGTAGTAATCAAATTGTAGCGTAAAAATGGCCTCCTTTGATGACTAAGTGGCCACTGAGAAAATACTCGGATGCTTGTCCGAATATAAGAAATAGGGGAGTTTTGATCGTTTGTTATCCGGGTTTTTATTTGTTAGATTCGATTCGGTTATTTTCGATGTATTAACTTTTTTTTTGGGTCAACCCGAAAACCGAACCGAATCGAACTAGAATTCAACCGAACCGAAAACCGAATTCGATTTCGGTTCGGTTCTCGGGTTGACCCGAATAACCCGAAGTTCACTATTTTTAAAAAAAATTAATAATTACATAGATTATGTAAAAAAAATTATTATTAACATAAAAAATATTTTTTTATATTATGATAACATTTTAATAGTATTTATATATATAAATATATAAAAAATATATATATTTAAATGAATTCGGTTTTCGGTTTCGGTTCGGAGTGTCAAACCCATATCCAACCCGAGAACCGAATTAGTAGTTCGATTCGGTTCGGTTTTGGCGAATTCGGTTCGGTTATTTTTGGTTCGGTTCGGTTTCGGTTCTCGGTTTTTTTGGTTTTTTCTGCTCACCCCTAATAAGAAACGAGTTGGAAAGTGACTCGCGCGTTGCGGCGGGTGCTAATTTGTTTGTGCATCGTGATGGTCGAATGATATTTTTCATAGGCTTTTTTTATTTTTATATTTTTTTTGTTTCTGGCTTGTGTTAGTAACTCATTTTGGGCTTCTAGATATATTTCATTTTGGGCTTGTTAATGTTTATATCTTTTTGGGTAGTAAATTTGGTTAGGCGTGTATTAATTTGGGAGGTAATGGGCCTGGACTACATAATTGGATCGAAAGTAGCCTGCCTCAAGGTTGTATGCACCGACTATTTGGTGCATAGTATAGAGATTAACAAGCTTGATTGTCCGCGCGTTTCTGCGGGGCGTTAATTTTCTTTCATTTTTTTGGCTTAGCATAGGGCGGTTTTTGACTGTATAAGAGTTGCGGCGAGGCTTGTTTTTGTGTGATTTGATTACATAACCCGCGCGTTGCCGCGGGGCATAATTTTTTGCGAATCTTTTTGATTGAATATTAAATTGAAATGTGTTCACGCGTTGTGGCGAGACTGACTTGTATATTGCAATATTGGGCTCGTTTTATTCGCAATTCGAAGATCTTTCCGCGGATATTTTTTTATCTGAGTGAATCGGTATATATGAGGTTAATTTTGATAAATAAGTTAATAAATAAAAAGTCGTAAATAGTTAAAAGTTGAGTGTACGTTTTATAAATTTTTTCCTTATTTATATTAAACTTTAATATTTTTTATAAAATTGTGTGTACATCAGAAGCATTGCAAAATGGTTTCGTTGTGTTTCGCAATTCGAAGATCTTTCGGCGTGTATTTTTTTATCTGAATGAATCGGTAGATATGCGTTATATATTTAATAAATACAGTTTATTATATAAAAAATCATAAATAGTTAAAAGTTGAGGGTACGTTTTGTAAATTTTCTTTTTTATTTTATTTATATTAAACTTCAACATTTTTTATAAAATCGTGCGTATGTCAGAAGCAATGCAATATTGGGCTCGTTTTGTTCGCAATTCGAAGATCTTTCTGCTGGTATTTTTTGATCTGAATGATTCGGTAGATATGTGATATATATTTGATAAATAAAGTTTATTATATAAAAAAGTCGTAAATAGTTAAAAGTTCAAGATGCTTTTTGTAAATTCCCTTTCTCAAATTTATTTTTGGCTGGAAGAATGCTTATTTTTTTTAGTGTGGGCCTGGAGCCCAAATTGTGGCCACTGTGTCTGTAGCAAGGTGTCAAAAACGACACCGTATTATACGACACTGTATTATAGCTTTGATTCACTATTAAATGATGTTTACTTGTGAATCAAATCAAAAAATATGAATCAATTTGCTCAAACGTAGATTTCTCAATCTTTTTAAAATAAAAACCTTCTCAACGAAACCGAAGCCTATATATATATATATAGAGAGAGAGAGAGAGAGAGTTTGGATCAAATAGAAAGTGTTTTTGGGTAAAAAGAATAAAAAGTCTATGCTATTAAATTCAAGATATTAATTGAAACATTATCATTAATTATAATAAAACATCATCATTAATTTTAATAAAACATGATCATTAAATGTGTCAAAAGACTTTATTTGGCACTAAAAATGTGTCATAAAAACTAGTGTGTCGTTACGAATGTATCATTACAAATGCCTTAAATTTTTAGTGTGTCACTACAAAAATACTAAAATTTTAGTGTGTCAGTATATAAGTGTCAAAAAATTTAGTGTGACACTACAAATGTGTCAATATATATATATATATATATATATATATATATATATATATATATATATATATATAGAGAGAGAGAGAGAGAGAGTTTGGATCAAATAGAAAATGTTTTTGGGTAAAAAAAATAAAAAGTCTATGCTATTAAATTCAAGATATTAATTGAAACATTATCATTAATTATAATAAAACATCATCATTAATTTTAATAAAACATGATCATTAAATGTGTCAAAAGACTTTATTTGACACTAAAAATGTGTCATAAAAACTAGTGTGTCGTTACGAATGTATCATTACAAATGCCTTAAATTTTTAGTGTGTCACTACAAAAATACTAAAATTTTAGTGTGTCAGTATATAAGTGTCAAAAAATTTAGTGTGACACTACAAATGTGTCAAAAACACATGCAGAGGAACAAAAAACAAGAGAAAAAATAAAATGCATCTAATATACGTATATGCATCTAATTAAAAGCTAGAAAACACATTATGATGCGTTATAATGCATCTAAGATTATAGAGATGCATCTAATTTAAGTCGGTGCATCTCGGATATGCGGTTATAGTTACTTCTTATCCTTCTTATTTTAAGAAAACTTCTCATTTGATCCTATATATATATAGAGTAGGGATCCAGTGAGAAGTAAATTAAAATAAGAAGTGGTGAGAAGTGACTAAAACCACACATTTGAGATGCAACGACTTGCATTAGATGCATTTCTATTCATTTAGATGCACCATTTTGAGTTTCGAAAGTTAATTTGATGTGTAGATGGTGCAAATTGATTTTCATGATTTTGGCACATGTAGAGGAACAAAAAACAAGAGAAATCATGAAATGCATCTAATATACGTATATGCATCTAATTAAAAGCTAGAAAACACATTATGATGCGTTATAATGCATCTAAGATTATAGAGATGCATCTAATTTAAGTCGGTGCATCTCGGATATGCGGTTATAGTTACTTCTTATCCTTCTTATTTTAAGAAAACTTCTCATTTGATCCTAACTATATATAGAGTAGGGATCCAGTGAGAAGTAAATTAAAATAAGAAGTGGTGAGAAGTGACTAAAACCACACATTTGAGATGCAACGACTTGCATTAGATGCATTTTTATTCATTTAGATGCACCATTTTGAGTTTCGAACGTTAATTTGATGCGTAGATGGTGCAAATTGATTTTCATGATTTTGACACATGCAGAGGAACAAAAAACAAGAGAAAAAATAAAATGCATCTAATATACGTATATGCATCTAATTAAAAGCTAGAAAACACATTATGATGCGTTATAATGCATCTAAGATTATAGAGATGCATCTAATTTAAGTCGGTGCATCTCGGATATACGGTTATAGTTACTTCTTATCCTTCTTATTTTAAGAAAACTTTTTATTTGATCCTAACTCTATATAGAGTAGGGATCCAATGAGAAGTAAATTAGAATAAGAAGTGGTGAGAAGTGACTAAAACCACACATTTGAGATGCAACGACTTGCATTAGATGCATTTCTATTCATTTAGATGCACCATTTTGAGTTTCGAAAGTTAATTTGATGTGTAGATTGTGCAAGTTAATTTTCATGATTTCGGCACATGCAGAGGAACAAAAAACAAGAGAAATTATGAAATGCATCTAACATACGTATATGCATCTAAATAAAAGCAAAACACATTATGATGCGTTATAATGCATCTAATATTATAGAGATGCATCTATTTAAGTCGGTGCATCTCGGATATGCGGTTATAGTTACTTCTTATCTTTCTTGTTTTAAGAAAACTTCTCATTTGATCCTAACTATATATAGAGTAAGGATCCAGTGAGAAGTAAATTAAAATAAGAAGTGGCGAGAAGTGACTAAAACCACACATTTAAGATGCAACGACTTGCATTAGATGCATTTCTATTCATTTAGATGCACCATTTTGAGTTTTGAAAGTTAATTCGATGTGTAGATTGTGCAAGTTGATTTTCATGATTTCGGCACATGCAGAGGAACAAAAAACAAGAGAAATTATGAAATGCATCTAACGTACGTATATGCATCTAAATAAAAGCTAGAAAATACATTATGATGTGTTATAATGCATCTAAGATTATAGAGATGCATCTATTTAAGTCGATGCATCTCGGATATGCGGTTATAGTTACTGCTTATCTTTCTTATTTTAAGAAAACTTATCATTTGATCCTAACTATATATAGAGTAGGGATCCAATGAGAAGTAAATTAAAATAAGAAGTGGTGAGAAGTGACTAAAACCACACATTTGAGATGCAACGACTTGCATTAGATGCATTTCTATTCATTTAGATGCACCATTTTGAGTTTCGAAAGTTAATTTGATGTGTAGATGGTGCAAGTTGATTTTCATGATTTCGGCACATGCAGAGGAACAAAAAACAAGAGAAATTATGAAATGCATCTAACATACGTATATGCATCTAAATAAAAGCTAGAAAACACATTATGATGCGTTATAATGCATCTAAGATTATAGAGATGCATCTATTTAAGTCGGTGCATCTCGGATATGCGGTTATAGTTACTTCTTATCTTTCTTATTTTAAGAAAACTTCTCATTTGATCCTAACTATATATAGAGTAGGGATCCAGTGAGAAGTAAATTAAAATAAGAAGTGGTGAGAAGTGACTAAAACCACACATTTGAGATGCAACGACTTGCATTAGATGCATTTCTATTCATTTAGATGCACCATTTTGAGTTTCGAAAGTTATATATTGAGACGTTAGAAAGAGAGTAGAGAGAGTATGATGTTTTTAGTAGTACTCTAAGCTACAAGTGTTACCTTTGCCCTTTTTGTGTTTCTTGAATATATAATTTATAGCTCTTTGACGTTGTCAGTTTTATTCGATTGTGTATCGTGTTGACTGGTGATGGGGTTTGTTTGAGAATTGTGGGGAATGTTTTGGTTATTTGTGAATAATATTCTTTTTTGGAGGTTATTATTATGTTATTTGTATTCCGGGTGGTTTGACCCGTGAATTTTGAGAAAATCTGAAAAACGAGTTATGACATGTCCTTTAATGTCCAAATGAGTTTTGAAGGGTTTAAAGTGAAAATATGTCGTGTAATACTCTAGGTTAATGGAAAAGTATTTTTAAGGTGAATAAAATGCTAATTAACTTTGGAGAAAATTTTACGGTTGAGTTTTACGGGGCTTTTAAAGTTGTTACCGACTACGCCAACAAAAGAATGGGCCCGAGACCCCATAGGGATCCCATGGCCGGGTGTCAAAGATGGTTTGAATGTCGAAGAGGGACAAGGAGGGCTAATTTTAGCGATGGTTGGCTGTCCTAGAAGACGTGTAACACTTATATTGTTTCCAACTAGCATTTTCCATTCATCTCAATATTTTCAAAAAAATAACACACACTTGTGTGTGTGTGTGTGTGTTGCTCTGCTTTTTCGTCCGCCACTACAACCACCACACAAAACACCAATTAAATTTTCAAACTCCTGACATAAATTTTCCAACTTTGATCAAGAACGTGATACTCCGGGTTGATACGAGTATTTGGGTATTCATTTAAACAACGTTTGGGTTGTCCGGTTCGTGTCAAAATCTTAATTTTTGAAGATTTTCTTGTAAGTTTTTAAATTTAAATTTCGTTTGTCCTTTTGGGTTTATCTTGATGCATAGATGTTAGTTGTACAAGTTGATCGTTGTGAAAATCAATTTTTAGAAACGAAACGAATAAAAAGGTTGTGTTTGGTTCGTTGGATGTAAAAAGGAAAAGAGGGGTTTTTGTAGTTTTGATGTTGTGGCCATGATGGTTGAATAATATATGTTGCTAGATGGCTTATTTTTTATAGTAGCTTGTATAGCTTATTCGGGCTTATTTTAAAGCTATCTCTTGGCTTATTTTGGGCTTATATGCCACGTGATTTTTCAAAATGATTTTGACTATTTTTGTGTTATGGCGTATGTTTGTGAACTATTTTTGAGGCTTATGGTAGTAACCAAATGCGATACGTAGCTTATTAGCTTATTTTCAAGCTTAATATACGTATTTTGGAGCTTATGGACTCACGGCCCAATAAGTCTATTTAAGCCGTGGCTTAATGGGAGGGCTTATTGTGGTCTGGATTATTTTCTACTTATTAGTATAAGCTTATGTATGTAAATGGACTTTGGTTTTGGACTTGGATCGTATTTTGGACTTATAAATATCTTAATGGACCCTTATTGGGCCTTAAAGCCCAATAAGCGATATTTAGTCGTTATAAGAGTTTTGACGGACTTTTGGAAGTGAAAATGTGTTTACGAAGTGATATTGAACGATATTTTAGAAAAACGTTTTAGTAAACGTTAAAGATTGAGATTTTGTAATTTTGTCGAAAAGTGTCGAATTGGTAAAAAGTGTTGAAAATAAGGTTTGAGACCTTGGAAAACGTTGTATGAGTGTACGGGTCATGTCGAAATTTCGTAAAAAGTTTATACTTATAAATTTTACCTAAAAACATGATTTTTGGATTTTAAATAATAAAATATTATTTAATTATTTTATTTATTTAATAAATTCACTAAAAGACGAAAAATACAATTTTTCTCGAAACTTCTCGAATATGTTTACTATGAGTAAACGTTTCATTTTCAACTCTAATATGATTATTTTCACGGTGACTAAGGTTACCGAATGGACTTACCGAGATATACTTATAATTATTAATTATAAATATTTACGTATATTACTTATCTATTTCTCTAAATAGTATAAGTATGTATTATTGAGTAATGGGATTGATATGATTGTTGAGATATGTCGTCAACCGTCACACCACTAAATCGTTATGAGTAATTGTACAACGCGTCTAAACTCTATGCATCAAACGTGAAGATTGTTTAGGAAATGGATGATTAAATTGGGACATTAATTGGACTAGGTCGTGTGCGGGCGTCGTTGCATTTGCTTGTGTGATTGAGATTTGGTTGCTAAAGACTTGCTTGAGGTGAGTTCTCGTAGCCCCACTTTTTACTGTTTTTCTGTTAGGGGAAAATGATACTCAAATGTGTTTTGAAATGTTTTGAATTGATCGGTGCGAAATGTGGTTTTGTTTTTGGGACAAGATATGTGCTTATGACTGCTATGTGAATATTATGTGTTGCATGATTTTTTGGATCGGATGGGTACGCCTACCGTGTGATTATTAGAGACGTGAATATTATGTGTTGTATGATTGTTTGGAGCGGATGGGTACGCCTACCCAGTATTTGTGTGATTATTGGAGCGGATGGGTACGCCTACCCAGGTTTGTGTGTGGTCCTGTCCTAATTTTAGTGCTCCAGCTGGTAGGCCCTTTAGGTGCGTAAGTGACATATGGTTATTGATTAGCGGTGATGCTAAGGTTGTTTGCATATATTCACTGTCATATAGCACTATTGTCCACTGTTGAAATATTGGCACAACTTTTGGGTTTAAGGTCAAACCTACGAGCTCACCAACATTATTGTTGACGTTTTCGAGTATCATTTTCAGGTGAAGTAAAAGAAGAGTAGTTTGGTGATTGATAGCAGACTTAGAAGTATCCCGTGTGGAATTTTGTTTGAAGTCTTGCATGCTTGTTGTTTGATTCTAGTATTTGGATGTTTTGGATTAAGTTTGGATTATGGTCCCCTGTGTGGGCATATGAATAATTGTAAGAGATTTTGGATTTTAGTTGCGATTTGGGACATCACTTGAGTTTGTTCAAGGTTGATGGTCTTCATAGCACTTGGAGTTTATGCAATGTAGTTTTCTCTATTTTGTATCTTGTGTTATGATTGATCATTATGTTGCATTCCCGAGTTTCCGCCATTGTCGGGGTGTGACATTTGTCACTGTAAGTATGGTTACAGTACTCCTTTGGGAAATGTTTTCTACACTCTGTACCATTCTGTGTACATGGGGCAGATGGGCAGGCCAATCCACATGGACCATGCATCATTAGTTCAGAGACGATCTTATGACATTCAGGATCTACATTAATTGAAGGAAGTTCAGCAGAGACATAAGCATCAATATCTTCATCTTGGTGTATTCGTTCTTGCTTTGTGTATCCACACTAAGGTATGACAATGGGGAAGACCTCGTTTTTGGAATTCCACAGTGTATAACACTACAAAACACAAAATAGAAAATAAATAAGTTTGGAGACCGATTAAGAGTAACGAAAGATGAATAGGAAATCGTATTATAATTTCCAGAATAGTTAAAGATGGTACCTGCAATGACTTTTCCAAATGGCTAAACGTCTCGTAGATATTTAATAAACTGCTGAATTTTCATCTCGAAGACTCTATCTACTATGTCGGCTCGATCTGTAGTAGTTAACAATGGGAATTCAACCATGTAGTCAGTAATTTTCAGCCACTTTACATTACATGTAAATGTGATAAAGAATGAAGGATTTCCATATGTACGACAAATAGCCAAGGCGTCAAGATAGTTACTATACATGTACCGTTGCCCGCCAACAAACTACTATGGTAGTATCAATCTCGCCCCACAGTCAGACCCGTCATTATCACCTCTATCGATAGCATCATAGAACCCTGAAATATATTCATTCCTGATGTTGTTTTGATGTTCACGAACAAAGTCTATTCTATTTTGTTCGACCGCACAAAAAGCGGTAACAACATACTGTTGAAATAGCCTTCCTGTTCTAGATAAATAATTATAATAGTTTGCGCGATCATAGATGAAATACGCATAATAGGCCTTCATAGTCAACCGTTTATCCGAATTGGAAATACAGTACCACCTAGTAATTTCAACTCCTTTGAGTAGCCATCTTGCCCGTACGGAAATAATAATGGAAATTGAAGCGACATATAAGGCGAATGAAGTTTATTTACACGTTGTGGATGTGTGCACCGTTCTTCAACAACTATATCATAATACATATCTATTTCAAGCCTAGGTTCGTAAACTATAGCACCAAGCATATCGCCGGTCGATAACTCGTGTTCCCGAGCACCAACAACAATGTGCAAACAAACTTTAAAATTAGTTATATGTGTGTCAGCTAACTTCTCACGGGCAGTTTTGAAGAGTTACACCAACGCGTTATGGGTATCTAGCATGTCAATGAGCCCTTCAACAATGTCTCTACGGAGATCACTATTTTGTCCACCAAAATGGCTTAAGCGATTATCAACTTCATTATATGTATCATATGTATATATATAACTGCAAGAATCGCGGTGGTTCCCCTTCCACCAGACATAAGGATCCTAGCCAATGATACAACTGCCCGAAAACCTTAAAGACATATGGCCTGCGTCCATGTTTCACGGATTCAATTATATGCCGCACCTAAAGAACGTACATACTGAACATTTGAATTTGTAGGCCCTATTTTTATATAAACATCAACGGCGTCTTGGAGAAAGAAACTTTATATAGGTCAGGGATATTTATACAACGTAACCAACCCGTCCTCCCTTACAACAATGACTATACTTTGGTCATCTATTCCGGCCAACGCTTTTAAGATGTTCTTCATACCAAAACAATGCTCCATAGTACTCGTAGCTACATTCACACTTTCCTACCGACCTATAATTCCATGGTAGTCCGTGGCACGCGGAGGTTCGTACGTTTTATCTGATTTAGAAGTACCCCTAATGGATCCTTATGCACCTAGTAGAGGGGCAGGAGTATGTGAAATAGAATTTGAAACACTAAAAGAGTCATTTGTTGTCAGCTGTTGGGCCCTTAAAATAAAAATAAATGTATCAAAAAACATCCTAACATAAATATTGACCAATTTTTAAACTAATTCAATTAGCATCAGTAAAATAAAATTATGAATCACCTGAAGGCCATTATATGACAGATTATGTCATAAACCAATTATATCACGAAGGAACTTCCAAATGTTAATGATCACCTGGAATATGTTTGAAACATGGTAATGTGGCTTCTAATTACACATACCTTTTACCTATAAAAACAAGCCTAAATGACCAAAAACAGACATAAAATGCAAAACATTTATAGTACTATGATTTGCTATTTAGTGTTGTGCAGGATAACTGGATATTCACTAAAAAGAGAACCAAAGAACAAGCCAAAACGGACAAAACCGAAGCACGGAATGAGGAAAAGGCGTGAAAACAATCAAGTCAAAGTCAACAAAAGTCGAAGTCTCAAAGTCAACCCCGGGGACTTAGCCCTTGATTTAGCATTCGACAAAAAACGGACCCGAAACCTAATTTTATAAAGTGGGCCACACCCGATACCCATACTAATGGCGGACTCACAGCCCATTAAAACAATTATGCGAACAGACACAATAAAAGGGCCAAAATCTTTAAAACTATAACCGGCCCAGACTAATAACCCATCCCAACAAACACTTAACGAGCCTGTTATAAGACTATAAAAGTAATGTTTCCTCGTTAATCCCTCAAGGACCATCCATGCAATAAAAGCATACAACTTCAGAGGCCATTCCTGCCAACTCCTTTATATGTTTTACACCACAAGGACTGTGGTTGAAACACCACCATACAAGTTGAGGGGCTAAAATTGTAAAAATTCAAAATATTTACCCCTGTTATCACCAAAACAGAGATACAAACAAACGATGATTTTTGGCGCCAAATTTCCTTTCTTGTGTCTTCTCCCCTAAACCCCTGCAACCCTACGACAAAATAATCACCCTCCCCTCTACCCCACTTCACATGGGCCAATTGCCATATTGACAATCCCACACAACCTCATTGGGCGATGAACAGGACAAGAAATCAAAGTACCAGATCATCCCCCTTGGTGACCAAGAAAGATTAATGGCTAAGATGAAGGCTTGGTTTTCTCTCACACGACAAACACAACAAGCACAAAAATAAGACCCTGCAGTTTTAGTATTTTGTATAAATAGTCTTAGACTTCTTCATTGTAATTTTAGCTACTGTAATTTTAAAATTAGGAGTAGTGTAAAAAACTTGTTTTTAATTATTTTCCAGCTTAATGTACTGAATGTCTTTTAAATTTCAAGTAGTGTAATCCCTTTATGTTTTAATGAAATTTTAGTTTTAAAGTGTTTTAAGCGATTTTGTCTTGTTTATCTTTATGCATTCAAGCTAAGTTGTGTTCTTAAGTCGTATCTATAAGCCCTAATAACTACATAGACAACCTGCGTTTATTATAACACTAAAACTACTTTTCAACAAAAAGCCTTATCCTTTTTAAGGTTACTGTTTCATTAATAGCAAAATCTATGGTATTCAAGCAGATTGGAGCAAGGCAAAAGCGAATGGCTCTGGTATTATGCATTCTATGAGGAAGCTATATGTGTGTTTATAATCTGAATATTGGGTTAAGCTCTTACCAAAGGCATTGGACTCACTTGTAACTTCTCAAATTTCATTTTCAAGTCAATTTTTATGCTTATAGACTGAATCAGCTTAATTCTTAGTTATATATGTGTTGTTTTCTGCTTCATTAGTACATAATATATATCTTATTATGTCTTTTTGAATATAGTTTTACAGGCTTGTTCATCTTTGTTTTAAGCTTCAACTAGGCAATTCATAATATTTTAAAGAGTAATATGGGAGTAGTGTTTAAAAATTTTAAGTTCAAAACTGCTATGGTCAACTTTAGCCGGTTCCTTCGATTACTTTGCTTAGGTTTTTAATTCAATCATATATTAGCGAATTAGAAAGTTTAAGGCTGATTTAAGAATTTTTAGAGGATTTCTAAAAAGCTAAGTGCTACTGAAAGGTTTGTGTTTTACAATTTCCTTTTCTAGTTTTGATTTATTAAGATTTAAGGTTGAAAAGTTTGGTTCTAAGCTAAAAATGCACTCTAAATCCAAGTTAAAAATCTGGTAGTAGAGGTTTTTACACTTTTTATTTGGTCTATCTGAAAATGGGTCAAAACAGCCTTTAATTTCAAGCAATGGGTCAGATTTTGCCCATTTTAATTATCAAATTTAGGCTAGTTTAAATAAGAATTAAGGTCTGAATTTCTTAGCATTAATATTTTCCATAAAATGACGGTCTTGGAGAAGCAACTTTATATAGTCAGGGTATATTTGATACGTACGTAAAGCAACTTTATAAGCTGTTGGGGCACTTTAAGTCTTAAAAATTAATTCTCCAAATCTGTAAAATGCTTTTATGCTTATTCCGTTTAGATGTAGTGTTTATTTCCTTTTCATATCTGCTTATTTAGGTTAGATCATAGTTAGTTTGTCTTTTAAGCTTATTAGGAACTTATTTTGGAGTTTAAATGTTAAACTGTTTGTTTGTCAAGTAGTTCCAAGCTTTTAAGCAATCTGCTTTCATTTTGCTTATATTCTGGCTTATTTTCCTGTTTTGTAAAAAAGTGTTTTTTTTAAAGATTGTTATTTTAGCTTAATTTATAAGTTTTTAAAAAGAAAAAGTAAAAAAAATGTTTTCAAAAAAAAGGAGAGGCACAGGGGTCGAACTTGTGACCTCTCCCTTTATACCAAGCCTCAACACACACACTCACTACCACAGCACCAGATAAGGCCATGTGTTTTACAATTGCACCATTTAATTCTTATACTCTTTTTGCCCAATAAGCCTATCAGCCTTCATTAGCTTATTTCCAGCTTATTCCTTTAAGCTGGTTTCTCCCTTTTATTTTTCTTAGATTTAGCTTTATTCAAACTACTTTTCAGAATTTTTTTAGATTTTTCCAACTTCGTTTAGTATTTTTAATTAAATTTTTTTTATTAAAACTGTTTTTAATTCATATTAAATAAAATAAAAATCAAAAAAATATAATTCCTTTTTTTAGAATTTTATTTTA